>JAVXUP010002149.1:102500-155948 GCA_033070095.1 Escallonia herrerae | reverse complement strand
AATGCCACCATATCGTCAAAATGAGAGATCTTCATTGTCCATTAAAAGAGAGATTGGGAGGTTGTTTTGCAGGTATTGACGTTTGTGGAGTTTCACCACCAAATTTATTTGGGTCAAACATGGAATAGTTGTTTTTTTTTTCGGGGTGGTGGTTGGGGGGGGGGTGTCAAGTTTTGCAATTAGTACCCAAGGGGGTCGACCTGTTAACCAAAGATAATTGAGGGGATGAAATGTGTTTACTCCTATTACTGAACATTGATGTACGAGGTAGTTGTCTTCGACCATTTACTCTATAGTTTCCAGTTTGTGGGTTATGTAGGTCAACACTCAAACTCAAACTAGTGGATCCTTGTCCCATGTACTTGGACTCTGTTCATGATATCTTTTTCTAGGGCTCTATCTACTATCTACCATCAAGCCATGCAACAATTTCAGTTGATTGATATATGTCACTGTTATTCAATGGGCCATTGTTGGTCTTGTTACCATTTTCTTAATTTTTAGTTCTATCTGCTTTTAAAACTCCTCTGATTTATATTCTTTGGACGAATTTCCTGCCTTTCCCCTCCCCATGTGCTATAAACTGAAAAAGTAATATTTATATCAGAACCATATAAAAATTGGCAATTTTTATTGCCCTGAGTCTAGAATCCATATATTTGAAATAAGATAGTAATGCATGATTAAAAACCTGCAGAATTAGGACTACGTGGACACCAATCACTTAAGTTCTGAAGGTTCTAATTCTTTTTTTTTCTTGGACCTGGTTTTGTGAAAACTGTCCTAGAAATAATCTCTGTACAAAATTAATGCTCTCCAAAATAGAGCGGGTGAAGATTTTAAACCTGGTTGAGTATGCCTTCCTGTAGAAGCTGTCCCAGTTGAAAGGTGAATCCGAAATGAAATGATACTCTTTACATAAAAGTTGTTCAAAAACTGACTAACAGAATCATGTGGCTTTTGATGTTTGTCATAGGAAGTCAACTTAGTATATCGCGAACAGTAATAAATGTATTTGCCCCACTAGATTTTCTGATTAGCCGTCCCATTCGCGTTTCATTCTCTCTCATCTCTTTCTCTCCTCCGTCCTTCTCAATGTTCAAAGTTGCAGGTATTCTGTAACTCATCCGCACGAGTCGGTTTCGATTTTTTATTTCTGGGTTGCTCTTTGATTTGTTTCAAGACTAGTTCTAACTTTAAGGCTAAAATGGATCCATGTGACTTTAATGATTCCAGAAAGAAGATATGCATGTCAATCTGCTATTATTAGGAAAAGATTACTATAGTATCTGATGACTTTAATTTGTTCCCTGTGAGTTTAATTGATCTTGTAAAGAAAAATGTGTCTCCCATTAGCTTCTTTCCTGTGTCTGCTCCGTTCTAATAGTGAGATTAGTATGGAGGGACTGGAAAGCATAAAAAGTGGGTGCTGGAGGGTTGCTGTTGCTCTTACGTGGGAACCATGGAGGTGGTCAAGAAATGCAACCTAAATTCTCGGTGAACTTTGGGCGTCAATCAGATCTGGTGGGGACTTGGTTAGACGATGGGCATTGGTTCAAAACAACGGCTTGTGTTTCAACGTAGAAGTTGATTAGGAAAGAGAGGCAATTGTTTTTAGAGAGAGAAAAGAAATAAAGCACGATTATCAAAGTTGTTGTGCATTTAGAAATGGCTTATTCTTTTTCAATTGAAAGTGGTGATGTCATATACTGCTTTGCCTCCCATTTCATTTTGGATTATTTTCTGGAAGATTCCTTCTGTAGGAATAGCTGTAGTAAAGCTCAAAATGACATCCCCAGTCCGTCTCTCTTACCATCCCAAACACAATGGCTTACTTGTTTTTTTCCTATTTATTTTCTAGCTAAACCAACTTTGCCAACAAACTTTGAGGAGAATACATGGGCAACTTTGAAGTCAGCTATTAGTTCTATATTCTTGAAGCAGCCAGATCCTTGTGATTTGGAGAAGCTCTATCAGGTGGGTTCTGCTGCATCATTCTTCCTTTGGTTTGGATGCAATAGCTCTTTGTTGTGACTTGATTAATTTTATCTTCACTAGGCTGTCAATGACCTTTGCCTGCACAAGATGGGTGGAAGTCTTTATCGACGCATTGAAAAAGAGTGTGAAGCACACATATCTGCTGCATTAAAATCTCTTGTTGGCCAAAGTGAAGATCTTGTGGTTTTCTTATCGCTTGTTGAGAAGTGCTGGCAAGATTTTTGTGATCAAATGTTAATGATCCGTGGTATAGCATTGTATCTAGATCGGACATATGTGAAGCAAGCTCCAAATGTGCGTTCGTTGTGGGACATGGGCTTGCAGCTTTTCCGCAAACATCTTTCGCTAGCTTCAGAAGTCGAGTACAAAACTGTATTTGGCCTTCTACAAATGATTGAGAGTGAGAGGTAAACTTTAAGCTCTGAAGTTTCCCTTTTCTTGTTTGAAGTTTTGGACAGCTATTCAATTAATATTATGGAGTAATGGTTGCCATTTGCATGCCTACTTAAACAGTGTCACCCTCCCCCCCCCCCCAAACACCCCCACCCCAAAATTTGGGACTTTTGCTCGGGCGGGTCGTAACTCTTCTGAGAGTAGGCCCTCCCTCTAATTTCTTTTCCTATGGAAGTGGGAGGTAGTACACGATGGATGTTCGTCATGGCATTAAGTGTTGCTTTAAAATCTACCTTAATGGTACCCAATGCTGCGTAGTGAGTGTGAAGTAATGACTTAATAAGGTTAGTATGATCAATTCATAATGGAGTTTGTCATGGCACTAGGTGTAGCTTCAAAAAGTTGGTTGAACAAACTACTATTTCATGTAGTGTAATAAGTATAAAGTAATGACATAAACAAAGATTGTATAATCAAATCATACGTTTCGTATATTCAAGCGCGCTATGTGTTCTTGATAGCAATATTTTTGTTGAAAACATTGAAGATTGATTGCTGCTCAAATTGTCTTGTGCAACATGTGTCATACTGATATTCTGGGTGCTATTTGAAGTTGCATTCCTTAACAAGTGCAAGAAGGCATGAGGGTGGCGTTTGTTTGGTACACTGATCAGTTGGGAGGTGATTTTGGTTTGGGCCTTACTTTTTTTTTTTTTTTTTTTGGGAACTATACTTTTTGGATGTTATGGGTCCATTTAAGCACATTTTACTTATTAGGGGGAAAAAAAAGAAAAAGAATTAGAATCTCCTTCGGTGCAGATCTTGGATGCTAGATTAGCCTTTTTCTGGGAAGAGTTACGGTCTTAGATTTATTTGTGTACGGTATAATTGTGTTTTACAAATTGAGATGTATGTTCACGAATGATAATTTATTAACAAAGTTTGCTAAAAATATGGTGTTTCAAAGAAGGATTGTATATTTTTTGCACCCTGAACTGCTATTTCCTCACCCTTCATAATTTGATCCGCATAATTCTTTTTCTGCCCCACTGTCTCATCCCCTGTCTCTCTAATTTCTCACCCCTTCAGCACCAAAGTCTATCACCGCCACCACCACCGCCTTCACAACCAAAACCGTGTCTCCAACCCAATCATCTACATACCATGGCTTGAGCAATAATATACTCGCTAATTTAGCATTGTGATGCAGTTGAGTAGGGTATTTTCCTGGACCTTTTTATTTGGGAACGCCAAAGGTGATGTCTCTAATATCGTCAGTGGGCACAATATTTATAATCAGGTTACAATGGGAGGAATGCATGGGTGCTTATCAGCATACTGTTGTGAAACTATATCCACCAATTATTATAGTGTATTCAGAATTCACGAAGAAACAAATAGATGATATGCAAGCTATATTACATAAACTCGAATAACAAAACTAATCACGACAAGATTATCTATCCCCCTCACTTTTATTCTTAGAATCATTATCCAGCCATCTGTTTTCAATGTTAGGTGGCGAATAACCCACAATTAATGCAAGTGGAAGGACAGGCTGTGAATGGTGGTGGGATTTGACATAGAATTGGAGATGTTTTGGCCGTTGGATTCGACGGGAGGGCAAGGTGCTTGCTTCATCTCGTTGTGAGGCACAAACACATTGGATTTGATGGATTCACATCTAAAGATCTCTTATGTAGGCGCTAATTGCAGCAAGATGGCGTGTTGGAACTTGGATGCCAGTCAATATATTGGTGAGGTTGGGTAGAAATGGTTGTGAAAGCGGTGGTGTATTTTGTTGGTGACATGTTTGGTCTACCATGTTTTTGTGAAGTTGGCAGACATCTCACAAAAAAGAGACAGGATAGAGAACAATGGGGCAAAAATGGGAAGATGCAGATAAAAATTGTAGAGGGTGCGGAAATTCCCTTTACTTTTCAAAAAAATTTATTCAAGTATGCGGAAAATGCTGTTTGGGGTGCTAATAGCTGTACTCACTTTCCAGCACTTTTGGGTTGCGCTACTAGCCTCGCCATTACCAGCATTTTTTTCTTGCACCGAAAATAAAAATTTTCCATGCAAGCACTTTGATCATGTTCTGTTAAACACCATGCGTACTTTCATTTTCTAGAGTATTATACATCATGGATGCTTTTGCCAGTCCGTCATGATATAGATGACTGGCTATGATGTGCCAAACTAGATATAAATAAAGAATTTGGAAAAATAGCAAAAGCATGCACATGAAAAGTTGATGGTTTCTAACAACTGGTGGCAGTTCCTAGATGCAGGAGTAAATCTTCTTAGCTTGTCTAGGTCTGGATTCTTATGACACTTTTAGTAGAAATAAAAATCAAACAAATCTAAAGTAGAGTTTAATTTTCTTGTACCATAGTTCGTTAAAGAATTAGCAAATACAAATACTTCCTCGTTCAGTATCAAGCTTATGTTGATAATAGTTAGATGGTGGTTTGAGCCTGAGGGCAGCCATTTTCTCAAAATAGTGCCAAATGTGATGCCTGTGCCTAGTCAACAGGATGGAACTGGGTGATCCTGTCGCTTTTCTGTTCTTATAACAAGTGTCTTCTCTTCTAGAACTGTTCGCTCTTCAGTGCTATGCTAGATTTTTGTCCCATCTATATACTTTCCTAGTGGGTGCTGTTTTTCACGGATATGTTACACTGGCTTGTTTTCAGTCCAATGAACCTGAGTTTTCTATGACATGATCACTGATAGGGGTATGGGTTTACTGACAAAACAAGAAAAAGTGGGTCTCACACAGCACCCTAATTTGTTTTTGGAAGTAGGAATTTTAACATCACTGGTATGTGTAACCAAGCAACAACAGTAGCTATTTGATTGTAGAGACATTATATTGAAGAGATTAAGACTGAATCTCACTGATGAAGGATGTAAAGAACTGATTTGAGATTGTCCATCCCTTTGTTGAGAGGGAGCTAGTCTGAGAGGTTGGTGTACTCTCAAGTTGACTTTTTTGCTTGCAAAGTGGGATTTGTAACATGGGTGCTTTGCGCTCACTAGTCATCTCTCGAGAATTTTATGCGAAGTTTGGGTTTTAATGCATAAGAATGAAGGCGTTGACGAAGAGTTCCTTGCTATTATATTGTAGGTCTTGATCTTTCTCCTACATGGCCGCGTGCCACACCAGCATTTTATTTCGGTAATCCTGTATCATTTGACCGGTTTCCTGTTTCACATAATAATTCTGAATTAAACACATTTTTGTGAGGTCGGGTCGGCCAAAAGGCAATCGCAGGTCTTCAACTACTTCTTCCCCCACCAACACAAAGGAAGGGGGGGGGGGGGGTCCTCACAAGTACTTCAGAGTTTTCAAAATGCATAGAAGGACCAGGCAAGCTCCCAAAATTTCAAATGGTAACAAAGATTCTGTACAACTGCCCCTCAGATAATAGTTGTTAAAAGAACTTTCTTTGGTACATGTGGCAAGAAGCTGCAGCGTGCAGGTCTTTGAGGATATCGTATTCATGTGCTTACTAGGGGAGCAATTTTCCATTTGAGGAACAATTAACCATCGAAACTGTCCATAAGCTTTCACTTCCAATTTTAAGCACCCCTCTCCTCCTCCCTCCCCTGCGGAAATCCATGCCCTCTCCAAAATTTTCTTCTGGTGAAGTAGGTAGTTATCTGTTTTGCAATAGCAGGTATAATGTGTTTTGAGAGATAATTTGGAGGACATAATCAGCTGCTGTGCATTTGAATCCAGTCACAAAGGAGCAATAATTTCCTCTGTACCTGCAAGTCTGCAAAGCACTTTAGCATCTTGGGCATCGTGAAGGGAAAGAAGTTTATGGCCTACCCCCGCATATCTTTTAATTTTTCAATTCCTTAAGTTTCTGAAAAGTTTTTGTGAGCAGAGTAGGCTTTATGCCAGGCAAGTTTTTCGTGTGTTTTGCCGCTGGAGTCTACCATCGAGTTGCATCCCCTTCATTTAAAAGTTGTCCCAGGCACAAGGGAAAGGATCCATTGTGTTATGTAGGGAGGGTCTTGCAAAACTACAATTTTATGCCCAAAACTACAATTTTATGCCAGAAACTCCTGAAGTTAGACACTTGGTGGGGATTATTTGGAGAAGTTAGCTGGCCAGATTGAAGGATATGGTATCATAGAGAGTGCGAATTTTGAGATGTAGTGGGGTTTCGAGTAAGCGGTAGAAGTAAGGTACCCTTTTTCTCCTGCAGATTTTAAGGAAGTATGTACCTGTTGATGACAAGAAGCAATGTTTGAAGATTTTAAGGAAGAATGTACTTGTTGATGACAAGAAGCAAAATTGACCTTATCACGTAAGCTAACCATTAGGTTGAATGGCTTTCTCGGACTCCAATTGTCAAAGCGTAGCGCATATTGATCTATCATGCTGATTATTCCTGAACGCTTTGTGCATTCGGGATTACAATTGTGTTTTATGAAGTTAAGCCCCATATTTTAGACAGCCTTAGGTGGTCTCAAAGGTCCTAATTCATGATACAAAGCTGTTTCATTTGTTTGTATAAAAAAAAAGGGTTTGCTGCTTCCTTAGTAGCAGCTCGTTAGACAGTTTGCGTTTGTATCTTGTAGTGGATATAGTCATATAATGGATACTTAGTGGAGGTGGGATTAAGCTTTTGCTTTTTCTAGATAAAGAATAGGGTGGGCTCTGGACCCTTTCCTGACCAAGAAAGTAAAGATAAATGATGGGGGTGAGGTTAAGGTGAGATAACAAAAGAAGTGGAAAAAGGGTGTGATGTCACTTAAGCTCCATATATAACTTAAGCTTAGTTTTCAGCGCCATTTGGCCGTCCATCTATAATGGATGGACATGCTTGATCTGTTTTTTTTTTTTCAAAAGTAAAATTTTGTAGCGGATGGCAAAGTTTACCACACTGCCCCCCTGATTTGCTTGTGCTTCCCTTTGCCAGCTACATGAAACAAATACATATACAGATATACACATGTGCACACGCTCGCTCGCGCGCGCACACACACACACACGCACCCACTCACATGTTTGTATGTGTGTGTGTAGGGTCGTAATCCCTCCACATGCAACTTAAATAGGTTGCCAGCGCGATCTGACCGTCCATCCATAGTTGGACGGTCCAGATCTAACTTTAAAAAAAAAAAAAACCGTCGTCTGCCAAATTATCTGATGGACGGTGATTTTGACCAAAATGTCTCAAAGGTATTTAATGTGTTGGAGGGATTTGCTGGCAAATTAGGGGGGCAGTATCGTAAATTTCACCGTCCAATACATTAATTGGCGGACGGTGAAGTTTCCTTAAAAAAAAAAAGAAACAGATCTGGCCCGTCATCTGCAATGGATAGACGGCGAGATGGCGCTCACGACATACTTTAAGTTGCCTCTCGAGCAACGGATCAGCTCCCATATATATATATATATGTGTGTGTGTGTGTGTATGTTCCCAACTGTAGCCTTTCATCATTTTTGGGGTTAGCAGTACATAACAATGATCAAAGTACGACATTGTGATTATTATTTTCTTTGTTTTTCTGTGCATATTTTTGAAATGAAAACGGATGCATTTTTCGAGACTCAAAACGGGAATAAAACCATTTTTAAAATAAAAAATACAATTTAATCAAATACCATATCAAAAATTAGGATACTTGTGTGGTTTCAATACCATTTTCCACACTTATATAAATCAAATGAGCAATGCGATTTTCAATAATATATTCATAAAAAATTGGTCAAGTACATAAGAATACGTGTTTATGACCACTTCTATATAGATTTGGGGCAAGACTGCATATACTTGACAAGCCAGGCCCCGTGATGCGGGGGGAGCTACTGCACTGGGTCCTTTCTAAGATGCCTTCACAGGTTTGTCTTTTCTGCTTTATTTGCTTAGCCTGGAAGTGACGCTGCAAGTATTCACGTACAAACCAGAGAGGCGAGCTATTGACCAGCTCCTCAAATTTCCCAAACTAGGAAATAGGAGGATTTCTTCTGATTACATACATTGCTAGAAACCCTGTGGGAAACAAACTTTGGAGGTTAGACTTCCTCATGTAAGCCACAATGCAAGAACACATTCTGGATATCCAACTGATACATTGACCTACAACCGATGGTAATCCATGAATAAAGATACATACAGAAGCCAGTTTGGCTACTGGAGAAAGGTCTCAAGATAATCTACACCATGTCTGAGAATACCCTTTGCCACCAAGTGGCCTGACAACCTATAACAAACATAGCAAAAACCAACTAGACAAGATTCCAAGTCTCATTATTTTATTCGACGGCCATTCAATGTTTAATGGCAGCTCCTTATCCAGAATGACATGTCAGATAGGGTGCTAGGAACAGTATGTGAGCTAACTGTCGAACAAAAAGAGCTAAAATACAATTATGCGACGCAAGATTGGGAAGATGTCTCATAATTGACAAGAATGAAAATGAAGATCTAAATGGGTGACAAGTGACAGCCTATGTTACATGGACTCTTCGGTTTTGCGTGAAGTACCCGTGTCGGACACTCGACACTTGGACATGGGTATGGGATATGTGTCCGACACATCTCATAGGATATGCCATTATGATACTATCTTATAGTCTTTTGTTTAATTAGTAGTTGCTTTGAGTGGAGATAAGTTGTCAATTAAAACCAAATGCATCACATAAAACACCTTTTTGCCTTCGAAATAACTAAAAAGCAATAATAAATATGAACATTTTGCCGTGTCCCCGTGTCTTGCATTTTCAAAATTAGACGAGTCCGACACTTGGACACGTATCCGATCCGGACACTCGTACCGAGTCCATGTAACATAGGTGACAGCCCAACTGCTTTACCAATGTGGAGTGGGGTGATCGGTGGTACAACTGGATCAGAACTAGGATGAAGCATGTACTCAAGCGGATCCTCATCAAGACATTGGTGTTGAATCAAGGATTATATACTCGAGAGAAAGGGCTAAAATGCAAGAAACTAATGTTAGCTCACACAGGTAACTCAAGCACATCCCCATCTGCCTCGTCCTTGCAGTTGAATTATTGTCTCGAGGTCTACCTATCACATAATCGGTGAGTCACCCTTTTTCTCATTCCTCACACACTTCATATATGGAGTACCCGAAGCATGCTTAACAGATGGATCTACTTCATTATCTTAGTCTAATGAAACAGTTCTTCTTGTCCCTCCTCACCTGCATCTGTGTTAACCTAGGTTTTTGGTGGAAAATTGTGTTTCTTAAGAAGCACATCACCTTTATATACTGGAAAGTACACTGTCAAATATCCCTGAAAGTTACCTACTCTAACCAATTCAATTGGAATATTTTGACCTTTCAGTTCTTCTATTGATAATAAAGCTGAGAGGTCAGGTGAACGTGGTGAAAGAGAACACTTTCTGGATATGATGGCATAGAATTTCAACTTAGTGATAATATGATAGCTTTAGGTGGCACTTGGGGTGTGGATTTATAAAAGACGGTTTAGATTTAGCCTGCCCTCCATATATCTAAATTGCTATCTGTTTGTTTCTAACTGAGGATGACTGGAAGACATGCAAAGTTGTTGAAGACATGAAGAAACTGAGGTTTAGAAGTTCTTTTGAGCTACTTCCATAATGGTCATGACTATGACAATACTGCAATTTCCCTCAAGAAATGTCAGTTAACAGTTGGCAAGAATTACAATATAGAATTTGTGCTATAACTGCATAATTTCAACTTTTATGCCACATTCATGCAATCACTTTTAGAAAACATATTGTGATTTCACTTGCTGCACAAGTTCCCTTCAAAGGTTTTGGAAATGAGGGGAACTTTGAACAGTTATTGGTCAAAAGAGCTGCTATTTTGGCAATTTACTTTTTTGTCCCCAAACTTGGTTACAAGCTATTGCAGTAATCACTTGGCCGAGCTCTTCATTTTTACATTTCATCTCTTTCTATGCACCACCGCTACGTTTATAGGCATGTCCTTTCAAAGAAGATAACAGGTGAATTTGTCCTATTGGCAATTTGTACCCCATCTTTCTTTTATGCTTGTGTCAGTAATGCCTAGAGTCGTGCATGTGACTATCGTGAATTAATATGGGCTTAAGTCCCTTCTTCCATAAAACTAAATAAATAGAACTAAAAGCATCACATATTTATTATTCTTAATCGACATATTGTAATCTGTAGCACTTTGTTTCTAATTTTTCAGATTTGGTGAAGCCGTGGATAGGACTCTCCTTAATCATCTTCTGAAGATGTTCACCGCATTAGGAATTTACCTGGAAAGCTTTGAGAAGCCCTTCCTTGAACGCACATCTGAATTTTATGCTGCTGAAGGCGTAAAATACATGCAGCAGTCAGATGTTCCAGATTACTTAAAGCATGTCGAGGTGTGCTTTGTTTGTGTCCCAACCCTCTTTTCCTGTATATAAAAGGGATCATTCCCTGCTTGATCCTTTCTATTTTTGATTTTTAGCAACTTCTAGTATTACTTTTCACCTTCTTGCTGAAGGAAAATGCTTATCTAGCTTGTAATTTGATTCTAGATTTTATGTGTTGCTCTATTTTGCAGATGAGGTTACATGAAGAACATGACAGGTGTCTACTCTACCTGGATGTGAGTACAAGAAGGCCACTGGTAGCAACTGCAGAAAAGCAGCTTCTTGAACGCCACATTTCAGCAATTCTTGAAAAGGTACGAGTTTTTATATTGCTTTTATGATTCTGTTCAGTCTACCTCTTGCTAGCTCATCTGCGTGTACAAGTTTTGTGCTGCTTTTGAATGCTCCCGGTTTCCATGACAGGGTTTCATGTTGCTGATGGATGGAAATCGCATGGAGGATCTTCAGAGGATGTACTATCTTTTTTCTAGAGTTAATGCCCTCGAATCATTAAGGCAGGCCATTAGCTCATATATCCGTAAAACAGGGCAGGACATTGTTATGGATGAAGAGAAGGACAAAGATATGGTATCTTGCCTCTTAGATTTTAAGGCATCTCTTGATACAATATGGGAAGTAAGCTTTTCTAAGAATGAAGCTTTTTGCAACACAATCAAGGATGCATTTGAGCATCTCATTAATCTCCGTCAGGTATGATTATCTTACTTCATCGCCACAATGCAGATTCATCCTTAATAGTAGAAAAAAAGTCAGGCCTTGAAGTTAAGTGGTTTGTCCTCTCTGATACCCAAAATTTTGTGCCTCGTATTTGGATGGTATGCGCTGAGATTGATAAGTTGTTCTGCTTATTCCAAGTTTGACTACTGTTTTAGCATGCTCCTCCCGCTAAAGGAGTTGTCTAATGGACGATGTGTTCTACAGGCTGGAGCTGGATATCAATCTTGTTTTCTTTTCTTATAGCTCCTTCTATAGCTAACGCTAATAGAAATGGCAGGGAAGCGGGTGCATGGATTAGGACATATAATAAGTATGAATAAGCATTCAACTAAAGCCCCATAGCAGTTGCTTTTGGCAACTTGTTTTTGATTATCTTTTCTTTATAATTCGTAAGTTCTAGGGACATACTTTTATTCTTGGATTAGAATTGGAGGTTGGAGAGTGAGCTTTTCACAAGGGTAAGGTTGACTTTGAGGTCAAGGTGCAAGGCATGGAAAGCGCCTGCCTATAACTTGGGGATAAGGTGCATGTATTTGGTCCTCAGATCCATAATAGTGGAAGCCTTATGCACTAGCTACGCTTCTATATAAGGTGAGTAGTCCGAACGAGTGAGTCACTTTAGATAACGCCACTATATTAGTGGTTAGAATAGGTAAAACCTTTTGGATCGATTCAAGATAAGATAGAAAAAGGTGAATCTAATCCCTTAAGTGGAACTTAACATGATCTCAAATTTATGCAGTGCTTTACATATTTTAAAAGGCTAATGTAAACAGTTGATCGAAGATATTACTTGCAGAAGGTAAACTTTAGAAATAAACATTTACAAATACATGGGCCAGTGTATCCCATTGCAAATCTTTGAATTACCACAGGAAAAGGCAGTAGGCCATGCCATAGTCATATTTGAAGAGGGATTCACAAGGTTGTAAGGAATCATGTAGTCCACTAAAGATTGACCGAAGGCACTCTTTTACTGGTATCAGGCGTACCTAGTTCTTTAATTCTTTGTTTGAAAAGTTGCAAGGAGCGGTTTCATCTTATGTGGTGTTCAGTGGGTATGATGGTAAATGGATAATCAGCAGCATTTTGCAAGAACTAGTTGAATGCACATCCGTCCCCTATATGTAGAAGTGGAAAGTTGGAAGTTTGGCAAAGGCATTTAGTTTGTACAAGATCAACTCAAGGTGGTTTGTGTATGGAGAAAGATTAATATACCTTATTAGCCATGTAGGGATATAGGAGGAATGAGGTCATGATCTTCCCATCTCTATGGTAAAGAATTCATTTATTTCAATTATTTCGCAAGAGGAAAACAACGAAAACGGGGGGTCTGTTGAATTTCAAGTAGTCAGTTTCACCGATAAGATACGGGGGATATAGGAAGAATGAGGTCACGATCTTCCCATCTCCACCCTTTCCTATGCGTTTTCAGTTGACCTTCGAAATCTATGGTATGGAACATTCAACTTATGCTCTCAATTCTTGGAGTCATTGTAGACCTTTATATTACTGCTTCAAATGTTATAGGAGGATCAAAGAGCAGGGTACTTACTGTGCTGTTATGGGATTTGTGGTTCGATTCTCAAATCAAACTGATTACAAGTAAAACCAGTCATACATATAACATAAAAGAAATCTAAAATTCAGCTCTTCACTGGGAAGCGCATTATGGAGTACAAAAATATTGAAATGGATTCAAAGAACTTAGCTCTACTCAATGTTGCATTTTGAAATTGAATGGCGGGTTTTTAGCACCGATACACAATAATCCTTGCCTTTTGTGATTCAACCTTCAGAGGAGTGGAAGAAGTGGAGCTACGAGGATTAAGAAAGGAGAAGTGTAAAAGGTGGAGCTGTTAAGAAGATCAAGAGAGGAGACATATTTGTATCTTATTGTGGGCAAACTAGTGATTTTTTGTTTCAATGGGGATATATTTGTCCAAAATTTGATTTTCTGCTTTTATACGTAGACAGAGATGGACTTCTAGTTCTGCAATCTGTACATACAGTTTAGGGTGGGAGAAAGTGTCCCAGTTTGCTGCTATAGTAGCTGTAGTGGTGATATTCTCTTTGGAAAGGCTTAAGAGGTTGGTTGAGAGGATGTCTGCTACTTTCGGTGGCAGACTGGTGAAACTCCGAGGGAAACTAAATCAGGATTGTTTGCTTTGTGGACGTGGACAAATTAACTTGGGCAACTTAGCTATGTTGCTAGTTTTGGATCTTATGTTTATATGTAGTGTATGCACTAATATATACGTATAAACTTCTAGTTAGAACGAAAATTATGGATGATAATGAAGCACTAACTTAACAAGAAGAATGGGCATTTTTTAGTCTTCGTGTCCAAGAACAACTCCAAAACTTACCCTCCTGTGCTACCTACCTTTTTTTGCAGTTCCTTTATCGTGCAAAGTAAAAGCATCTGTTTGAATATGAAAACTATACATACACACACACACACACACAAACCCTATATAGCTATATTTGTATATGTGATTTATGCAATAGAGTAATTCTTCAAAAAATGCCGAAGGGGCAACGTGAATATCAATCAGTTTCCTTGCCTATGTCAGCAGAAAGAAAGAAAAAATCAAGAGATTCCAAATTGGATTCCAACATTGGAAAGACGAGTGGTCTTCATATTAGGTGTGAATCTATACCATAGTAAATCAACAATTATGTGACCTCCATATGCCACCACACAAGGCAAAACACTAGTGTGTTTTACGTAGGTGCCGCTACTATAAGTACTTGTTCCCCCCCCCCCCCCCCCCCCCCCCCAAAAAAAAAACTGTAAAGTAGTGAACGAAAAATATACGCATCTCTTATCCCCAATGGCCATTACTAACACAAAATACGTGATGGTGTCAATTGGGTCATAGCGTATTTACTTGTTCTTTCGAGTTATGTTTTCCAGAAATACACGTGAAGATTCTGAAAATTTGTAAGTCTTTTATCATATCTTATTCATTCGTAATGCATCAGTCTGCACTTGTTAAATAGACAATTGAGTAATACCTTTGTTGCACGAAGCTGGACAGGAGTGGGAGCAAGAGTGGGGGTGAGGTTCTAGGGACATCTTTAATATGGAAGGTTTCTGGCAGGAGCACTAGCGGGTTTAGAGTAGGAGAATTTTGCAACTAAGTCGCAAACTGCTTCTAAATAGTGTGGTTCTAGTTATGTTTGAATTCGTATGCAATAAAAAATATTCTGCTCCAGAATCCGGTTACTACTGTAGTGCTTTTCTCTTGAAGTAAATTTAGTTGTCGTATGAGACTGGGTTATCAAGTTCGATAGATCTTATTTGGATTCTGATTCAGTGTATATGTTTGATTTGTAGTGTCTTTGTAAAATGAATGATATGTTTGCTATGCGTTTATTTTCTTAAATGATGCATTACACTTGGCGCAACGGTTGTTTCTCCATTGACCTGGAGGTCATGAGGTTAAAACATGAAAGCAGTCTCTCCTCAGCACTGGAGGTCACTCTGCTATGAACCATATCTATTTGAGTACTTGTAGCCTGTTTCTGAGTTTTGAGAGGAGAGAATAAAAAAAAGGAAGAGAAGGGAAGAGAAGTGAGAGGAAGAGAAGGGAAGATAAATTTTCTTTCTTTTGTTTGTGAGTTTAAGAGAGAAAAAAAAAATCATTCCTCTATCTTGTTTGTGAGTTCAGCGGAACAGAAAAGAAAAGACATCAGCTTACAGGCATACCCTTATACCACATTGTGATAGTTCTAACAAAGACTATAAAAGTATGATCCTAAAAAAGAACATGATTCTAACGAGGAAAAAAATTAGTCATCAATGACATCTACAAAGTCATACCATACTACTATAATAAGCTGTACATCACCGCTTAATGACACAATAAAAAGACACAAACTAGCCATGAGTTGACTACAAAATCCCAACATCCAAATCTAATTAATGTCACACCTAAAGCAAAATTAATAGTCATGAGTCAACTCTTGACATCCAGAACATTAATCTGTTTGTAAGTGAAATGATCAATTCTTGTAAGAGATCCTAGGACCTAAACGTCATTAAAATTTAGTCTTCATTATCTCAAGGGTAGTCTGGTTATTATTAAGTATTACTTACGAGAATCTCCTTTCTCTCCGTTTTTTCCCAAATATGGAGTTTATTATTAGGTTTGGAGAATAATATTAAGACCTTTAGGAATTTTGGTATTTTCGGTATACAAGTGTCTTATTTATTTGTGTAATAATCACACACTTCACTTGGATATTGGCTGAGAAAAGTTAAAGTGATCCAGGCTTGCCTGCTGCGAATCCAATGGCAATATGCTTTTCTTTGAGTACGTGTCCAAACGTTCAATTGAGAACAGGTCCATTTCATGTGTTGGCTAAGTTCTTGGTGTTGAGATTTTAGGCATTTAAGAAAATGTAAGCTGATAGGTTCAGTGACGGTCCTGCACATAAACAACCTACAGCAATCCTGCTCAAAAAGTAGGTCTGAATTTAATAACTATCGTCTCATGTCAATCTGGATTGCATGTTCCTTACTCATTGCTATGCCAGTCTGTATCATTTTTGTTTGATTTCTTAAATTTAGAATGTTTTGTTGTTTCTTGTATCAGAACCGACCTGCTGAATTGATTGCCAAGTTTTTGGACGAGAAGCTCCGTGCTGGAAATAAGGGCACGTCAGAGGAGGAATTGGAGGGTACACTTGATAAAGTCTTGGTGTTATTCAGGTTTATACAGGTATGTGGACTCCTAATGGAAACGTGACTCTTTTATTAGCATGCTGTTCCTATTCCTACCGTTGGGTACTTTGGTAGATTCTGCTACTTTGGAACATGGCTCACTTTTCTTGTCAAATTTAGGGTAAGGATGTGTTTGAAGCCTTCTATAAGAAAGATCTTGCGAAAAGGCTACTCTTGGGTAAGAGTGCTTCAATTGATGCAGAGAAATCCATGATTTCTAAGGTGAGGAATGTCAATTTGCTGGGGTGTCAAAATTATCTTGATCATAATAAGAAGTCCCATCTTTGTTACAGTTGAAGACTGAATGTGGCAGCCAGTTCACTAACAAACTGGAAGGAATGTTCAAGGTTTGTATCTTTTGTTGTAACATGTCTATTTCGATAAACGATTATCTTCTGATACCCATCCTACAAGCTGGTGATGACAGACTGCGGGAGCTTTATTCCTTTTGTATAAAGATCGTTGCATTTGGGTAATATTTGTTATAACTGGACAAGCTATCCGGAAAACTGATATTCTAGATATGAGATAAAAGGACTGTAGAACGAGTGGCAGATATTTTGGCTCTCAACCCTGCTGAGCCTAGTTGGGTTAAAGGAAGTTTCTTCCTTCTCTACCCCCACCCCCATTGGTGTGGGGTTGGAAAAGGCAGAATTAGAATTTGGACTACTCTTAACTTTTCCGAACATCAGAACTGGATTTGTTTAAGCCTTCTTATTGGGGCAATTCACTCTATTGGTTCAGTATATTATAAGATCGTGATATGCTTTTGGAGAGTGACACATTCTTCCTGGAGTAAGAAATGGCTGACTGACTCTCCCAGTTGCTGGATCTTAGTTGCACAAAGCAGGGGTGGAGGCGGGGGCTGGAGCGGGAACGGGGGCGGGGAGCGTAAGCACCAAGAAGAATCTGAGGTTGGGAGCGGCTTGAATAAATACATGTGTAAAGAGTATTATCATTCGTTTAGTATAGTTTACATAGCCAGCAACAACAAACAAGGGCTTAAAGGACTTGAAGAGAGAAACAAGGAATTGAGTTGAAAATGGCTTGATTTTCAAGTATTTTCTCACTTGTTTCATGCATCTCTATCCAACTAACGGGATCGAGTTCCCATATTAGCTTGGGACGAGATCCCATGGAGCTCCTAACTTTGGATCGCAAAAGCGAGTTTCCGAGAGAGAAATGTCACCATATTAGGAGTTTCCTGCAACTAAGTGCTGGATAATGAAAGAGAGATTGGAATATGGTTGATCTTTGGTCTAGGTGAAATTTAGTTTGCTTCAAAATGATTATCTATTGCTTTACAGGTTCTATAAACTCAGCAAGTAGTTCTCGACTTTAAGAGTGCGTATATCCTTTGAATAGCTGAAATTTTCCCGAGAGGTTGAAATTATATTTTAGACTCTTTGTTTTTTGGTGAAATCCAGTCTTAGATGGAAATGATTAGTGCTAGTTCAGAGAGTTGCTTAAACTTTATAATTATGGACTTCAATAATGCACACTGCAATGTTAAAGGAACTATTAGTGTTAAGGGAAGACGAGTCTGTTTTGTTTTTCCGTATAGTTGAAACGTGTGACTTTGTTATATAAGCATTTGACTAATTGACATTAAATTCAACAGCTACCTTATATGTTGCTTTCAATTTTAGCATGTGCTTTGCTGAGCTCAACTTTTACCGATGTCGATCTTTTGTTTTTTAAGTTAGCATCATAGAAAGAATAATACTACAAACACACTAAAGAGATGAGCTGCCTTACAATTCTATCATTGTTTTATTACACTTTTACAGGACATTGAATTGTCAAAAGAGATAAACGAATCTTTCAAGCAATCATCACAAGCTAGGACTAAACTCCCGTCTGGAATTGAGATGAGTGTCCATGTCTTGACAACAGGGTGCGCTGTAAACTTGCTTTACTTTAAACTTCTTTTCAAGTCTCCTTTGGTTACTAAGCGTCCTAAAGGAATTTAATTTGGCATCTGTTGGTTGGGCTGCAGGTACTGGCCGACATATCCACCCATGGATGTCCGACTACCGCACGAACTCAATGTTTATCAGGTTTTGCCCAAACTGAAAAATGCATTGTGCTATTGGCACTATGTAGTATGAAGCAACAAAATCTCACACTTCTCTTTTGGTTGATAGGACATTTTCAAGGAGTTCTACTTAAGTAAGTACAGTGGGAGGCGATTAATGTGGCAAAACTCATTAGGTCACTGTGTGTTGAAAGCAGAATTTCCAAAAGGGAGAAAAGAGCTTGCGGTCTCTCTATTTCAGGTTTGGTGTCCTTCTGGTGCTGGATCATACTTGGTTCGTTAGCTTTTTGATGCACTAGTGTGCAAGTGCTGATATTCTGGTGTGTATTGTCTATATCCTGGTTCAGACTGTTGTCTTGATGCTGTTCAATGATGCGCAAAACCTTAGCTTTCAAGATATTAAAGATGCCACTAGCATTGAGGATAAAGAGCTGAGGAGGACTCTGCAGTCCCTTGCATGTGGCAAAGTTCGTGTCCTCCAAAAGGTTGGTACGGTTGTGGACGCGTTTTTTTCTTTTGCTAATAGCTAATCTCTCTCTCTCCGCGTTTAATTTGTCTTATCTACTATAACCAAAATAATTTTCAGCATCCAAAAGGGAGAGAAGTAGGCGATGACGATTCATTTGCGTTTAATGATGGATTCACTGCTCCTCTCTATCGTATAAAGGTATGAACGACAGCAATCGAGTGATTTTTGCCTCATGGGGCAGTATGTCTTGCCCCAGTTATTCAGTTTTCCCATTGATGAGCTGCTGAACCTCCTCTACAAAGTGGGTTAATGGTGAACCACTGCTCATGTGGTCGTATAGCAAACCATGAAGCTGATGTTAAAATTTGGTGGGTGCAGGTAAATGCCATCCAGATGAAGGAAACGGTAGAGGAGAACACAAGCACCACAGAGAGAGTATTCCAGGACCGTCAATATCAGGTTAATTTCATTCACACCTCCCCTACTCCTTTCGGCAATAGACCTGCTATTATCAAATGTTAAGATGTTCTAGCAGTGATCTGGCAATTCATGGTCATGCTCCAATTGTGCAATGTATGGCAGGTTGATGCTGCTATTGTGCGGATAATGAAGACGAGGAAAGTACTAAGTCACACACTTTTGATTACTGAACTCTTTCAACAGGTAACTTCCATAGTTTTGTCTCTTTTTCCCACTCAAGAATTGTAGCCGTCATTCAGATCTGTTACCATGTTCTTCTAATTGTGATTCCGGATCACTACCAATCAGTAGTTAAACAAGAAAGATACCAAAAATTATGCAAAATTGTATTTAATCATCATGCAATTGGTAACTTACATAAGTGGTCCTTTCTCTATCGAGTAGATGTGCATAATGTCCACTATCTATAAACGTTTCAAAGTCATCCTTTTTCGACCATTGCGTGAACTGTGGCCCTTTTTGTTAATTTTGACCGTTTGATGGTCAAAATATAGGACAAAACTGCAAAATGACAATTTCTCTTGAAAACAAACATGAAAAAACTGATTGGATAACCAACCAAGTTAATTTGCCAAGTCCCCTACAAGAAGTCCAGAAATCAGTGAGTGAACTCACTGCCAGGTTTTACCCTCTCCAGTCACCACCTCACTTCCCGCCGATGCCCCTCCGCTCCCCCATCCACGTCACCCACGCCCCCATCCTCTGCCACTACCACCACCATAACCCTGAAGTCGTCTCACTCCACCATCCCCTGCCACCACCTCCTCCATCAGTGCGCCATCCAAATCCACCACCACCACCATCCTGATCGGCCACAACCAGCTATGTGTTGCCACCACCGCTCATTACCATTGCCTTTTGAGCCTACGAATTGGTTTGCGGAAGACCGACGACACTGAAACCACTAGTCTATGGCAATTGGTTGGTGGTCCTAGCAGATCGGGATGATGGGGGTGGTGGATCAAGATTGCGATTGTGGTGGATTGGGATGGCTCTGGTGGCTTGGAAAGCAGTGGTTAGAGGACAATTTTCAAGGACTCGATACTTAAGTACGTACAGTGGGACGCGATTAATGTGGCAAATCTCTTTAGGTCACTGTGTGTTGAAAGCAGAATTCCAGAAGGGTAAAAAGAGCTTGCGGTTTCTCTATTTCAGGTTTGGTGTCCTTTGGGTGCTGGATCGTACTTGGTTCGATAGTGTTTTTTTTTGGTTTTCATATTTTGAAGGCAAGAAATGTGAATGCACGTTTTTTCCCCCCTCATTTTTACCATCAAACGGTCAAAATTATCAGAAAGGACAACGTACTTCGTTGTTTAGTAAATAGAGCACAACAATGGAGTATTTATTACATACTGGACTTTTGACACACCTACCCACTAGATTAAGGACCATTTTGTACGTGTAGTTTTGCCTTTTATGTGTATTCACTTGCGGTTGGGAAACACATTTTTTTCCATTAGCTGAATGTGAGTAACTTGTTGTACGGCGTCCTTTTCAAGTGAGCATTTCAACTTAGGGCAAATCCCTTGATTGACTAACTTTTGGGGTTCCTAATTGGTGATACAGCTCAAGTTTCCGATAAAACCAGCCGACTTGAAGAAAAGGATTGAAAGCCTCATCGACAGGGAGTACCTTGAGCGGGACAAGAACAACCCTCAAATATACAATTACCTGGCTTAAAATGTTATTTCAGGTCAGATTACTTGTCATACGACGCAGGAAACTGCAGTTTCTTGGTGCCCCATGTCACATTATGTACAGCAACTGTTAGAACTTTTTCTAAAGTTTTTTTTCCGTTTGTAAGTGAATATAACACTATAATTGTAAAGCATCTGTTGCTTTGAGTTTCTCAATATGGTGTTCCTACCATGGACAACCCATACATGAAATAATTGGAACTTCTGAGAAGGGAAAAAACTTAAGGGATAGAATGGAAGAAGGGACCAAGAGAACCAGGTGGTGGGTTCGGTTTAGAGGGTTATAGGAGGAAAGTGGTGCTCTTCAAGATTCTTTAATGTTTGCATATTCGAGTTTTACTAATTTATGGTTGTAAATTGTAGTGCCTAATGAAGTTATCTTTTCTGCCAATAGCATTCCTGAGCATGTGAAAGTTTATTGAGCAGCTGCTAGGGAAGTTGAAGGATGAGTGGAAGGGTTTCTCTTAAAATGAAAAGCCTAATTTTTCGTTGAAAATCAAGAGCAATGAAATCATAAATTCCTTTTTTTTGGGTATACAAGAAACATTTCATTGACGATCAGGATTTTATGTAGTCGTTCTGCCTCTCAGTAGTTTAACAAAGTACTGCTGTAGTATAAAAAAACAGAACTTATGAAGTTATTATATTGAATCTACATTTAGAAAGTTAGGTCTAGTCCTCCTTGTTTATCGCATGAAGTATTTGAATTTCTCATTTATGTCTGCAAACAATTAGATATATTTAGCAAGTTTTTGGTGGGTTGGATGCAAAGATGCTCGTGCAATTCAGTGTTCATTATTTTGTGCTCCGTGGTCCTAAATGTAGCGGATTAATGAAATTCAAAGATTTTAATTTTTACAATCTAGTTCTTTTCGCTAAAACAAGTTCGAGAATCTTAAAAGATGAAGGAAGACTTTGCGAGTCAAGTTTTCAGAAGCAAATACTGTTGAACGCTTTCGTTCTTTGAAGTTTTTTGGGCTTGTAGGGGCATTTTACGTTGTAGGTATGATAAGGTCTACGTTTGCAAGTTGGAAATGGATCGTCATTCTCTGTGTAGCTTCTTGCCTGAAGTCCCAATTATATACTGAGACCTCAAGATCAAACCTACATGTAAACTCTGTCAGATCTCATAACATATTCTGAATGAAGCTAACACTCGTTGAGCCAACTTTTTTTTCCGAATCTAAATGCTGTGTCATTTTTGACACCCTTACTTCCTTGGGAAATACCCAGATAAAGTTATTTGGGATGCCAGTTTTTGGTTAGTACTGCTTCTAAATTTTTGTACAATTACAGGTCAATTGTCTGAACCACCCTTCTTTTATGAATTTCTGTACAATAGGAAAAGGACTGGTCTTCAGAGGTGCTATCTTATTTTCAGGCGTATTGAAACTAGTTAACAAGGAAAACAAGAAACCCCTAATTGAATTTTTGATTATCCAATTAAGTCTTGTAATATGTGACGCGAAGGTGTTAGGCAACTCATCGTAATGTATGACAATCTCTACTTGTTTTGAAGTAATTTTTATCCGAAATACAAAAAAAATAATAATAATAAACACAAGTCCCAAGTTAAACCTAAGTTAATTTGAATAAAACAACAGTGTTGGAGTGGCCTACGTGCCCAATCGGACAATTCGGGATCAAAATCACGTATTTTTTTTGTACCCTAGGGGAGGCGACTGAAAATTGGGTTTGTGGTTTTGTAAAGATAGTTTAATCAACTACTCCTATCGAACTTACTTTTGGAAAACTGGTTTTATTGTCAAAGGACCAGAATTTGATTGACATGGACGGAATTTTAACCTACTCTAACTAAGTGAAAAGTAGAGAAGACTGACCTTTGGTCTGGATTGCTTAGTTGCATGAAAGATTGATCTAGCGCCAAAAATCACAAAGGATTCTAGCCGATTACAAATTAGTTGTTTTGGCCTTGAAGATGATCTCTGATAGATTCTTCTTCTTCTGTAAAGTTGCAGATTTTAAAAAATACACGACTTAGGCTTTCGATTTGCCTAAAGCAAATATCATATGAGCAAGTTAAACGTGTTTGAAGGTCAGGTATGTGTTGAAAGAGAGAAGTTGGGATTTAGGGGTCATTTAGGCTAATTTGGATTGGGGAGGCAAACATGGTCGAAGATTATGACTTCCTCTCTTAGAATGAACCATAAGACCTCAATTTATAGCCTTGAAGTCCTTGGAGGCTAATGAAACTTACTTTAAGTGTAAAAGGGACCGAAAAGCCTTAAACTTGAGGTAATGGGCAACTTTGGGAGCTTGCTTTTCTCTCATCTAAAGTCCACTTTAGGCATACCATATGTGTGAAGCTATCGGAGTCTAGTTTCACATGAAATTTAAAATCTATAGCTTGAGATATTTAGGACATTTTAAGGATATGTCTGATTAGGAACAAGTTTGGTATTCTTTAATTATCTTAATCAATGCTGGTATTCTTTAATTATCTTAATCAATGCTTAACCAAGTTAGGTTCATTGTGTCTCGATAGAAAGATCACTTGCACAACTTTAGAAAAATATAAAGCTCATACTATAATTATTTCAAGATGGGAAAGTTATTATTTACCAAATTAAACTATTGTGCAAGTGCGGCCAAATTCAACTTCATCGAAGCATAAGAAATTGACGACAAGCACAAATTACGATCTAACATTCATGCAAATATATACTATGACATGCTATAATCATAAGAAAAATGTGAGAATGATGATTAAGTGAATAAACATGTCAAGTAACCTTAAGATAAATTTGACACTAGTCAACACACAGACTAGATTATGAGACTCTAAACTAGGTTAAAGCCAACAATAATATACGGCCTGGATTGGACTAAATTATACAATAAAGCCTACAAAATTTGAGGTGTCTACAAAGCTTCTTGGTGAGAGAGCTCGCGTGCAAGCGAGCATCATCATAAACACATTTTATAGAAAAACACAGAAAAAACCAATAGACAGATGACTGACATGAAAACTCATGCAAAGAGGGGCGAGACCTTTGTAAGGCTTCCTACATATCCTTGATAAGGAAATGAGACCAATGCAATTATGAATGACAACTGGAAAATAGGTACTCAATTGCATCTAAGTATTTGAAAGCAGCACTCAAATCCAGAGCCAACAAAGTGTGAATGTGGTTGGACGTCTAAAGAGTACAGATTGGAAATAATCTTTATCTGAAGACAGAGCCAACAAACATGAAAGCAGTGAGAAATAATAAGTCTAGAATCTCACAGAATTTGTGAAAGTTTTTCTCATTTATGTAGGAAAGGATTTACATTTAAATTTACATGGATAAATTTATATTTGATTTGTATCTGAATCTATAATAGAACTTACAATTAAAAGTTAAACAAAGATTTGAATAAAGAAAATCTAATAAGAAGTTTGAACAAGAGATCAGGGAATAGATCAGGGAATATGAGATCAAGTGATGAGGTTGATGGTTAAGGCTGACATCAGCCTTGGTGGCGTGCAGCTAGGGCTGATGTCAGCCCTGATAGCAATAGGCCCCCTCAAGCTAAAAGATCGCGGGAGCATAGTTGAGGCTTGTTGAGCAAGTTGATGAAGTGAGCAGTGGAAAGAGGTTTGGTAAAGATGTCGGCAATTTGATCATGTGTAGAAATGAAGCGAATTTGGAGTCGACCTTGAGAGACTTGATCACAAAGAAAATGAGAGTCGACTTCAATGTGTTTCGTTCAGGCATGAAGAATGGGATTCGCAGAAAGATGGGTGGCACTCGAGTTATGACACCAGAGGGTCGGGGGTTTGGGGAGGATAATGTCGAGTTCGCGAAGAAGAGACTGAAGCCAAAGAAGTTCAGTGGTAGTGTTAGCAACAACATGATACTCAAAGTCAATGGAAGAATGGGAGATGATAGGTTGTTTCTTGACAGATTAAGAGACAAGATTAGGGCCGAGAAAAATTACGTAACTACCGGTGGAACGACGGTCATCGGAGTTGCTCGCCTAGTCGGCATTACTAAAGGCAGTGAGAAAGAGGTTAGGAGATCTGTAAAAATGGAGGCCATGGGAGTGTGCGCTTTTGAGGTAGCATAAGATACATTTGGGGGCAGTCCAGTGTTGATTAGTTGGTTATTGCATGAGTTGTGCCAGTTTGTTGATGGCAAAGGAGAGTTTGGGACCGGTAATTGTGAGGTATTGAAGCGAACCAATGACTTACCGGTAAAGAGAGGAGTCAGATAAGGGAGTGCCAATGTGTTTGGATAGTTGGAGGGAAGTGGGGAGTGGTGTCGCAAGAGGATTGGCTTCAATCATGGTAGTTTTGCGGAGCAGATCAAGGATGTAGCGATGCTGGGATAAAATAAAGTAGATGGGTGTAGACAATTCGATGCCAAGGAAGTAATTGAGGTGGCCAAGGTGACGAATATCAAATGTGCGATGAAGCTCAAAGAGAAGTATGGTAAGAAGGGATATGGAACTGCCAGTAAGTATGATATCATCAACATAGAGAATGAGGTAAATAGTGTGATGACGGTGGCGAAAGATGAAAAGACTGTGATCAGTTTGAGAGGACGTAAAACCAAAGTGAATGAGGAAGGAAAAAAGGCAATGAAACCAAGCGCGAGGGGCCTGTTTGAAGCCATATAAGGATTTATGGAGTTTGCAGACATGAGTAGGATGTGAGGCATCAAGAAACCCAAGAGGTTGATGCATCTAGACTTCTTTAGAAAGGTTACCATGTAAGAAGGCATTGAACACATCTAGTTGATGAAGTGGCCACTTTTGTGAGACAGCAAAGGAGAGGACAACATGAGCTGTTGTAGGTTTGATAATTGGACTGAACGTGGTTGTGTAATCGATGCCTTCTTGTTGGTGAAAGCCCTTGGCAACAAGGTGGGCTTTGTAGTGATCAAGAGAGCCATAGGGTTGCGTTTAACTCGAAAAACATATTTATAACCAATGATGTTCATCGAGAGATCAAAAGGCACGAGAGACCATGTTTGATTTTTAATGAGGGCATTGATTTCATCGTGCATTGCGCTATGCCAGTGAGGAGATTGATTGGCTAGGGTGAAGCATGTGGGTTCAGTGTCATGGGCGAGAGTGATAGAAGAGCTTGCAAAAGTGGGTGTTTGGAACAATGGTAGGCAGATTTAGGGAGTTTTGGTTTAGGCTTGGGACAAAGAACCATGTGACGAGTTCATGATGGCGGGGCATGGGGGGAATTAGATTGAATGGGAGGCGGAGTGGGGAGGAAACTTGGGAAGTGTACAAGGCCATACCTGACGAGACACCACGTGAAGGAGCTTGCGTCAAAAGCTAAACGGACTGCAGAGATGAGAATAAGGGGTGGAGGAAGGCAAGGATAATGGCGGTAAGGAGGGACGATGATCGGCAATGGAAAAAAGCCCTCATGGAATTTGACGTGACATGCTAAGTAGATGCGACCAATGGTACGATCTAGGTAACGATAGGCATGATGGTGAGGACTGTAACGTATGAAAATACAAGGGGTAGAATGAAAATTGAATTTATTGAGAACAGTAGGGTCAAAGTAGTGGAAAACAAAGGCAACCAAAAATGTGAATGGAAGAATAGTTGGGTGTTTTGTGATGTAGTTTTCCAAATGGTGACAAGCCTTGAAGAGTAGGGGTGGGCATGCGGTTGATGTAAGGAATGGAGGAGTGAGCAAGGAGGGAGAGACCAGCGTCAACTATGTGACGAATTTTTCATTCGGCAGGACCATTAAGTTTATTTGTGTGGGGATAGGAATGCGATGAATGATGC
Organism: Escallonia herrerae; assembly: GCA_033070095.1. NCBI lineage: Eukaryota > Viridiplantae > Streptophyta > Magnoliopsida > Escalloniales > Escalloniaceae > Escallonia > Escallonia herrerae. Next base: position 129,266 of record JAVXUP010002149.1, on the reverse strand, counting down.
CTTCAGAGGCAAGAATAAGAGATAATTTTTTAAATTCACCACCCCAGTCGTTTGAAGCGCTTTGAGCTGGACATTGTAATGGCGAAAAGCAAGAGCTTAAAATTGAGTGAAAATGGAACATCCTTCTGACTTTTGTACCAAAGGAAAATACCATGAAAACTTAAAAAAGCCATTAACAAAAAGTAAGAAGTATTTATTTCCATTGACAGAGGGTACGGCAGGGCCCCATACATAAGAGAACACTAGCTCTAAAGGTTGTTTGCTAATAGATGGGGAGAGGGGTAGAGGGAACTTTGACATTTTGCCTAGGCAACAAGAAGAATATAATGACAATTTAGATGATAAGTAAGGTAACTTATTCTTGTGAATGTGATGGTGGACGCCTTTGGGATTGAGATGACCAAACCAATGATGCCAATTGTCAAGGATAGCACACTATAGATGTTGGCGTGTGGAGGGTGGTAAGAGGGTTGCAGTCGATAAAAGCCTTGATCAAGCGTTCCTTTAAACAGTGGTGTCTTGGTGGCCATGTTCTTCACAACAAAACAAGATGGGTGAAATTCAGAGAAGCAATTATTTTCTTTTGTAAATTGATAAATAGAGAGCAAATTTTTAGTAATATCAGGAACATGTAATACATTGGAGAGTCAAGAAGATGATTGAGAAGTGTGTATATGAGTGGAACAAATGTGTTGAATCGGAAGACCGTCACTATCACCAATATGCAGTTGGTCTGAACCTTAATTTGTATTCATCAGAGACATGGAGTTGCTGAAGATTATGGTGATGTGATGTGTAGCACCAGTGTCGAGAAACAAAGTCTCTGGGCCATGAAGTGCAGGAGGCATGGCAGGAGGCACGACGACAAGGTGAGCAGAAAGACTAGAGTTGCGAGATTGGTGGCAGCGGTAGGGACAACTATTGGCGTAGTGACCAGTTTGGCAAAAAATTTGAAGCGAAGATTGGAGGGGTTACCATTGCTTATGTTGGGATGGTTTCTTGGAGAGTAAGATCGTCGTGAGTTGCCAAGATTGTTGGTGTGATTGGAGTTGAAACATTTGGGAGAAGAGTGCCCATTGTTGGAGAAATGAGAAGGTCTATGACTGTCACGGTGGGCAAGTTGAGTAGAGGGAGTTGGACAGTGGGTTGCATGGATTAAAGGCAAATTTCTTCACTTGTGTGGACGCTCAATAATTTGGGATACAAAACTAGTGTAGGCCGAGAAGTAAGAGTGGCAATTGCCGAAGAAAAATCACTTCCAATGTTAATGAAAATAATAACATTGAATTCTGGTGGACTGAGGAGCTTGCCGATGGTGCCAAGTTGATCAGCAAGGTATTTGAATTCTTGAAGGTATATGGCGACAGGTTTGTCGTTGCATTTGGTGTTGTGGAGTTGAAGGACATGGGTGTGGGACGATGCACCAAATGCATCAGAGATGGCACGCCAAGCTAAAGCAGAAGTATTGTGTCCAACAACAATTGGCATGACAACTTCCGACAGTGATGTATTGATCCATCTGAGGACAAATTGATCACAAAACCCATTGTTTGTAATTAGGGTTTGGGGTTCTAGTGCTGGTGCCAGGAACCGTTATTTTGGAATGAGGACATGGTTCAGTCCCGTCAACAAAACCGTAGAGATTGTTTGAGCGGAGAATGGGTAGAATTTGTGTTTGCCAAAAGAGATAGTTGGTGTTAATGTAATGGTGAAGTTGCGAGATAACAATGGTCGAGGAAGCCATAGGAAGAGCTAACTGGAAAGCACTGCAGACTGGCTGATACCAAATAAGAGAAATAATAAGTCTGGAATCTCACAAAATTTGTGAGAGTTTTTCTTTTTTATATAGGAAAGGATTTACATTTAAATTTACATTGAAAAGATTACATTTGATTTGTATTTGAATCTATAACAAACTTACATTTAAGAATTCAACAAGAATTTGAATAAAGAAAATCTAATCAGAAGTTTGATCAAGAGACCAGAGAATAGGTCAGGGAATAGGAGATCAGGTGATGAGGCTAATGGTTAGAGCTGACGTCAGAACTGGGGCAGTCTCTAATATGTCACTAAACAAAGGGTGCACCCCCAGAATCCGAAGCTAGCAGCTCATCATAGAGGCTGGTCATCTAGGGTACATGAAACAGTGAAATTAAGAGCTAAAGCTAATAACGTGTGAAAGCTGCTAATTGCTTAGATATGAGAAAAGAAACATACTGGAAGTTGGATCCAGCAGTACCAAATATAAGAGGTTGGTCATCTTGATGCATAAAAAATGCGAACCTAAGAGCCGAAGCCAACAATGGGAGGAAGCAGTTGGTTGTTTGGGAACAACTTGGACTCAGATCTAAGAGCTAGAGCCAACAATACGTGACAACGGCTAGTAGCTTAAGCACAAGGAAAAAAACTTATCTAGAAGTTGAAGCCAACAATGCATGAAAGTCGCTAGTCGTCTGAAAACACCGAGAATAGCATCTAAAGAGCCTCTCAAAGTCGGAGATAACAATGCTGAATGAAAGTTGGTCACTGAGCGATATGAAGCAGGACAATATATAAACTTTTATTCCAAAGTTGATAGAGGCAGAGGAACCACTCAATGCCAGAGCCAATGACACCACATAGCACTTGGTCGTTGAGTGACGAAGATGGAAATATGACTAAATCGTCATAGAATGAGCCATTCAAATCTGGAGCCAACAATGCTGAACGACAGTTGGTCTTTGAGTGATATGATATGTTACTTTCTTTTAAATTCGATAAGGATAGAAATATGGCTCAAAGGTCATAAAATAAGTCACCCAAATGTGATATAACGGGAAATGACCCTGCTATAATTATCACAAAAAAAGGAGTCCGATACAAGATTGTTGATTGGGAAGGACATATATGAACCATATCCAGTGAGATAGGAATCCTAGTGGAAGCCCCTAGCCCATTAAGCAAAACAGGAATGGCATATCATCAATACAAATATGCACTTGAAAATATACAGTAAAAGGGAAAATGTACCCCAAGATACTCGCTTGAGGGCGTCACAGGTGAAGCCCTTAGACAGACAAATATGATTAGAGGAAAGAAATCTCATATAGCATTGGTGAAAATAAAAACGTAATGAACGTCCAAAATCGAGGAAAAAGATATTATCTTGGCCTACCATGAAATGAGACATCTCGAAAATAGCTCTTAGTGGATGTATACCGGACATTATGATAACCATTCACATAAAGCTAACCTCGATACAGTAATATGAAAGTTCTAATTATATGATATGCTAGAGACCCTTAGACATAAACATCATGAGTGAAATCCACTAAAAGGAAGAAGTGTTAAGAATGTAGGTAGGAAAGCCTCTAAAGTATAAGTTATAACAAAAAATATACCAAGTTTGAGAGCAAGTTTGAGTTCTAAAACATTGTCACTCCCCCAAATTATAAATTGACCATTCAATTCAAGATCTATTCTCAATCTTCAATCTTTTTGCCACTAAAATTGAAGGTAATGGCATCCACTCTGTTGATAAGTCTATCTCTACCCAAAGAGGGGAAGATCATAAGAGTTTTCAATCAAATATATTTCAATCCTTTATCCTTATATGTCATTGAACTTCACTGAAAAAGTCCTTGAGTTGAACACACAAGTTTGAATCCTCAAGATTGCCACGAAAAGATTGGGTACAGTAGTGGATAATGAGGATGTAAGAAGATGTAGGTGCATGAGCTGCAAGGCTGATGTGAACTTGACCCATAAGTAGCCTTATCAAAGGCAATAGAGAAGTCATAAGGCAGAAGATCAAGTTATAAGGCTTATTATATTGTCCCTAAAGTGATGGTAAAAATATCAAAATATGACAAGTGAACTTCATGCGCAATGGCACAAAGTAGGGCAATCTAAGGTAGGCCTGGAAAATCAGGATTCAAAGTGTCATCTTACATGCCATATGGAAGTGAACACATCATGTCACAATCACAGCTCAAAAAGTGTATGGACTATTGTCTAGTTTTTTTTGAAATTTTTTTAACTCAAAAAAATGTAAAAGAACAATTGACTCCCCTTTCATTGAAATAACTTCAAGGAGGACTGTGTACATGGGACACAATGTACGCTCAGATGTAGGTTAAAAAACATAAGGTAATAAAGCTTTAAGCCTATATACAACACCCCTTATCTGTGCCACAGAGACATAACCTAAATGGTGACTAAGCTGCCTACGTATCTTCATTTGGAGAATCATGTTTGACGTAGGTGAAGTAATTGAACATGCTAAATATCTGTCCTTCAAACTCATATACCAATCCATGCGTTCAACCTTTACAATCATTCTCCACCACTTCAAACTTTTTTTATTCTTCTTCCTTTATTTTGTACCTTTGTTTTTTCAAGATCAAGATTTGAATGATGTTCACCACTATCAGGAGTTTGGATCATATGAGAAAGAATCCTTTCAATGCCAAGTCTAACTTGAATAGTTATACGTGGAACATAGAGACACGCAAAGAGACTTATCCTCTCCAAGGTTAGGATTATAGGCATCCAACGCGAAATCCTAAATTGTTTAGGCTCAAAAGGGTAGGAAAAGGAAAAATGAACCATAGGGTCGTCATGATAATATATGGTGGCTCAATGATTGAACTCCAATCATTGAGAATGTTTATTTTCAGGAAGAGACATCCACAATTTACATTGTTTAAGTTTTTTTAGTCAATTTTTTGTGCCTAACTTTTGCCTACACTGCCATTTTTAGAGTTTTCAGCTTAGCGGACTTTTTTCAAGATAAGTGGTCCACGCTAGGAAAGAGTGAGTGAGCTTAGGATAAGAGAAACCTTTGACATTTATATGAAACATCATTTTCTTAGAGGATACGTCGGGATCAACTTGTTTCTTGTGAGAGATTGGTTAACAAAAAAGTCACTGCTTATTTTTAATTATCTTTTGAATTCTCACTTAAATGTTCAAATTTCAAAAACAAATTCTTCTATTAGGTTCATGAAATAAAATTTCTAAGAAAGTGAAATTTTCATTCCAATTTTGAAAAAGCAACGATCACCACCCTTATGTGCAAAAAAAAAAAGGTGTCAAAGGAATATACTATTAGACATAGATTAAAAATCCTCCATTATTTTAAGTTACTGAAGTGTTTGGTCAATTTAAAATTTAATCTGTATGAAACTCGGTTACCTCTTTTTGTTGAAAATGTTTTTTTTTTGTTTTTTTTAGTATGCTTTTAATATGCTAAGGATAGACACCTAAACTTGTTGAAGAAACAAGACATGAAATTAGTTTAGATGACTTGAACGCAAAGGATAAACTTTAAAATTTTATATATATATATATATATATATATATATAGGCACACACACATTTTTTACTTTCTTTTTTAATCTTTTCTTACTTTTCCGTTGATTTTTTTCCTTTGTTGAACCCTAGGAAATATTGGAAAAGAAAAGATGACTCGAACTAAGAAACTAGTTCCAAGATTGGACATATATATAGAAGAAATGCATAAGCACACCATACTACCACATAAGATCAATGCAACCCCGGCTGGTACTAATCATCGTAGACTGTACACATGGGAAGTGTACCGACCGATTCAACAGGAAGAGGTTTTATACCGGCCGATACACCTATATGTCGGGCGGCACGTCCCAACAAGTATAAATTTGTACTAGCCTGGCATAGTTATAGGGGATTTATATTTTCAAGGGGTGTGCCGACCGACTTACAAGGTCATGAAAGTGCTCCCCATTATACATACACCTTTTTTGGTGGCTTTCCTTTTAGTAAGAGTGTCAACTGCCTTTATAGGTACCAATTGTTTTACCTGCTTTACATCCTAAAATCGACAGATGCGCTTGTTAAAGGCAAAATCCAAAAATAGTCCTCTGTTTGTGGTTGCTTCAAATGCCCGTTGAGGTTTTTCTCTCTGCTCAATTTGCATAATATACCTCACATGTTACTCTGACAGTCAATAATGCGTAGTCATCAGTACGTGCACAAGTAATTTGATATTCTATGATGCTAGGAAGCTCTTTGGTACTATGGCCATAGAGATGAACAGTCGAAACCGCCTGCGACTTTAGAAACTGAGGGTTCCAACTATTACCCTTGAGTGGGTAGGCTGGGACATTAGTGTCCATGTTTGTGGCCTCTAAAGAAATGAACACATTGGCAACTTATGCATATAACAAATGATAAAAAGTCCAAAACATACTTACTTAAGGAGAAAAAATCATTAAAAATAAAAGGGCAAGCCTATTCGAGTGTGGTCCTATTAATTTAGTCTTCAACAGGGTCGTCACTGTGGCGACATGCATCCAAAGAAGACTAGTTTTTCAAGTCGCTATCTTAGTTTCAAGGTTACTCAGCATAACTACCAGGGAAAAAAAACTAATTTAACTCTGGTTGGACAATTAAGCTTTCTAATCTGCGAAACCCTCGATTTGGATTCGGGGACTATGTTATATGACAAGAGTGTGCTAGGTACCTCATTATACCCTAGAGTGGTCTCTGCTTGTTTTTAAGTGATTTTTATCCAAACACAAACAAGAACAAGTCCTAAGTTAAACCTAAGTTGGTTTGAACTCAACAACAGAGGTTGAATGGCCTACGTACCAGTTTGTACCAATATGAATCAAGACCATGTAGTTCTGACCCTAGGGGTGGCTTTTTTTCTAAATTTTGGTCTATGGTTTCTAAATATATTTTTATCAATTATTCTTATCAAACTAAGTACTGGAAAACTGACTTCTTTATAAAAGGTCCTGGATTTGATAGCAATAAAGGGATTTAATCTACTTTAAATAAGTGAAAAGCAGAGAAGGATTACTTAGGTCTTGATCACCTGTTTGCATGATGTAAAGATCGATCTGGAGTCGAAAACCATAAAAAAGATTCTGGCCAATTACGAAAACATTATTCTGGCCCTGAATATGATCTCTGATGGATTTGGCTTATTTTGCAAATTGCTTCTTTTTGAAAAAGTTCACGATTTAGGCCATTGATTTGCTTCAAATATCGTATTATTAAGTTAAAGCTGCTTAAAGTTCATATATGTGTTGAATGAGGAAACTAGGGATTTGGGATTTTTGGAGGCTAATTCAAAATGGGGAGGCTAAGAAGGTTGAAAGATTATGAACTCTTCTCACAACGAACCACAAGACCTAAATTTATGGCCATGAAGTCTTGGAGGCTAAAGAGATCGACTGTGGGTGGAAAAGGGACCAATTAACTGCCATAATAATGAATCCCAAGTGTCTCAGGGGCTTCGTGCTAACCTGAGGTAATGTGTACCGGCCGGTCCAATAGTAGTATGTTTTTGCGAGTACTGACAGTTACACCTCTTACAATATATGTCCGATAGGACTGCACACCTAGGCCTACTTTGGGATCTTGGTTGTCTCTTATCTGAAGTCCAATTAAGGCCTACCTTATATCAATTAAAGCCATGGAAGTTTAATTTTACATGAAATTTAGAATCACTAAAAATAGGAAGTATAACTCGAGATATTTACTAAGGATATGTCAAATTCGAAACAACTTCAGCATATTAATTAACACTTAACAGAATTAGGTTCATGCTCAAAATTAGATTCATGCTATATTGATGGAATCTAACTACGGACCTTTCCAAGGATGTAAAGCTCATAAATTAATTTCCAAGATGAGAAAATTAATATTCATCAAAGTAGACCATTGTGCACATGCACCCAAATTCAGCTCTGTCCAAGCTTAAGAAATTCAAGACAAGCACAAATCATTATTTAACATTCATGAAACATGACATGACATGCTATAATCATAAAATATTAATAGGAACAATGATTAAATGATTAAACATGTCAAGTAACCCCACAATGGACATGATAATGCAAGAATGAAGAGTCTACATGCAAACTAGACCACTAGGCTCTCTTTCTTTCACTCCACAAGGAGTCGATATGCAATGGTAACCTTAGTTACCCAAAATGAATAAACTAACTAGATTGTCCTAAAATGCCAAATAAAGCTTACAAAAATGTAGTGTCTACCGATTGATTAAGAAACCACATAACCATATTTTAACCCTGGGAGGGATACTCCACCCAAAATTTGGAATAGCCCTTGAGACCTTAGTCTCCCCCATAAAATCCAACTTTTCCTATGGCAATTGTTATGTCAGTCGGCTTCTTACTAGCACAAACTTGCAAGACTCAAAGTTACAAATGGTGCCAAGAGTGCGTTTCACTGTTACAGCATCAAAACCTATTCATATTTCTTTCATTGGCTTTGCCTTCGGCCTGTGTGGTTTGCATTGGATTTTGCAACAAATTTTAATGGACCCCTTATGCAATTATTTGCTTGGCTATAGGCATGCATATCAAGAGGAAATGATGCTGCATCAGTATAATCCAAAGTTACAACCAGAATCCTCACCGAACTTTTGTGTATTTGTATACATAGAAAAAAAATCATTTTTTGGGAAGCCAAGTACACTCTTATAGCCATCTTTTCATGGTCATGCTATACATAGATAGCATTGATAAAAATAAGACCGGATTTGTAAGCCTCCACAAACTCAAAATAAAGAACAATATCCAACTCAAGGGACCACAATCCAAGTGGAAAATCTTAGGGTCTATACTTAATTTCTTGTAAGCGCCAAGGAGATCAGACAATTTTTGTTAGTGTTTGATGCCAAGGAAGTGGGTTCACAGTCGACGTGGAGGTACCACAAAGAATACAGTATGAGTCAGATGCTAAGTATGCTGATGTGGGACACATCAAGGATGGAGCAAGGGCAGAGACCAAGGGCTTCCCAGACAAAGCCTCAAGGTGGCAATGCTGCAGGGTGGCCCTAGGTGAATACTTGATGACAGTCACAGTCCGATGCTTAAGTTTAGAGTCAAGGTCCCATATGTTTCTCTCTCTAAAATTCTAGAGTGAGAAAATGAGTTCTGAAAATATTCCAACCCCAAATGAATTTCAAGACCCTTATTTTTAGAGGTTGAGATGATGATGTAATCAAGCGACACGTGGCACTCCCCGAGAGTGACACGTCATCGAGGGATCCACAGGTGTCGGTACTCCATGCACTGTTGGATCGTATATTCAACAGCCCTGCTCCTGCAGAGTTGTTCTATCTGTCTGGAATGACTGGCTCCCACAACGCTAGTCTGACCAGAGAACCTCCTTAATCTAACCAGTCCAAAGCCCTTACAGAGTCCCACAGGCCTGGTAGCGGTGGGAAAGACTCGATGCCCAACTACTAAGCAGACTAGGCGCGTTGTCCTCTAGAGACCTGCTTCCGTCTCAGAGTGACTCAGGGTTATAGTCTCTACAGTTGCCGATGAAAGCCTCAGTGTCAGAGCATGTAGGTTAGTCACGAAGACACCCTGGCAGAGATAGTGCCCCAAAGGATTCATCAATCCCACGGGTGAGTCCTCATACCGGAGCACTCAGAGTGGGTCAAGGTAGTGTCCCTGAAGAGTAGCCTACCTGACAATCCGAGGTAGCATTCCAGAGGAGCCGTTTATCTGACAGAAGAGGAGTTGAAGCTCCCTGACAAAGATAGTGTCTCGGAGGAGTCGCCTATCCCATGGGTGAATCCTTATGCTAGAGCATTCAAAGTGCGCCAAGGTAGTGTCATGGAGAAGTCACCTACTCGATGGGCCGAGATAGCATATCGAAAGAGCCATCTACCTGGTGGAATGAGAGTTGAAGCTCCCTGACTGAGATAGTGTCCCGAAGGAGTTGCCTATTCCTGTAGGTGAGTCCTTGTGCCGGAGCACTCAGAGCGTGCAAAGGTAGTGTCCCGGAGGAGTCTCCTATCTGACGGGCCAAGGTAACATCCCAAAAGAGCTGTCTACTTGGCAGAAGGGGAGTCTTCATGCTGGAGCACTTAGAGCTCCCTAGCGAAGATAGTGTCTCGGAAGAGTCGCCCATCTCTTCGGGATGCTGCACACTCCAGGGAATGAGTCGTAGCATGTTCCACGACCAAGGCAAGGTATGCATAGTATGGTGAAAGAATGGACCAACCGAGGGGGGGGGCGCATGAGTATGATAGAGTGCCGGGGTGTGACTGTATAAGCAGCATGGTGCATGGGCGCGACAGAGTGTATGAAGTGCCGGAGGCATGGTAGTGTGACAGAGAGCTAGGGGGTGTGACTGTATCAGCGGCACTGCGCGTGGGTGTGGCAAAGTATGTGAAGTGCAGGGGTACGGTAGTGTGACAGAGGGCCTGGGGGCACGACAATATCAGTGGCATGGTGCATGGGGTATGGCGGAGTGTATGACATACAGGGGGCACGATAGTGCAACAAAGAGCCTAGGGCGGCACGACGCATGGGCACGACAGAATGTGTGAACTGCCGGGGCACGTGATATGGAAATGAAGGACGTGGCGACAAGTGTTGCGAAGTTGATGCTTGGGCACATGCGACGGATGTCGGGGAGCGGGTGATGTATGTTGCGGAGTCGACATGCGGGCGTAGGCGACGGGGGTCATGGAGGTGGCCCTCGGATGGTAGGCGAAAGGAGTTGTGAAGTCAGTGTGTGGGTGACGACGGGCGTCGTGGAGCCAGCAGGCAGACGGTGGCAGGCGTCGCCCACGACGCAAGGCTAAAGGAGAGCATGCATTGAATGAGAGGTGGAAGGCACATCGACCCCCTAAAGGGGAAGGTGGCAGACCCCCAAGAAGGGAGGGCAACCAATCCCCAAGGGGAAGGCGCGCCGAGGTTGTTTCACAAGGTGGAAATGCACGTGACTTGAGCATGTGTTATTTTGACAGGCTTAAAAGCGTTGAAAAATTGACTGTTGGCCATGTGACATGTCGCGCAAAATGGACCCGCATATTTGCAAGTTCGTACTTGCTGGACCCGCATATTCGCAAGTTCGTACTTATTCACAATGTGACATTTCATGCACACAACAAAGCTGGGGACTTATGTTTCAACCTACTTCGCAATGTGACATGTCGCCCAAAACAGGCGTGCACGCATATTCGTAAGTTCATACTTATTAGATTTTTTTTATGTTTGTTGACTGGAGAGTCGCTTGCATCGTCTCTAAAGGATAACACGACGATGGGGTGCAGTGGCACATGGACGGGCATAGGGGTGCGGTCAAGCGTTGCGATGTGGGGGTGCAGTAATGGGTGCAGGGGCGCAATCATCACTGAACGATGAGATGAGGAGTTGGTGACTCGAGCCACCTCGTGCACCACCTACTAAAGTCTGGGTATGTCGTTACGACGATGTGCACATAGGCGCAGTTGGGCGTCGCACCCCGAGGGAATGACAACAGGCACAGGGGCATGAGCAATGCAAAGTGGTCAATGTTGCAAAGAAAAAATTCTGAGTTTGGCTTTGGTTGTCAGCCGATGGGGTGGGTCGGCTGTGGCATCGGCCGAGGGGTTAAAGAAGGTCGGCCGAGAGAGTGGTCATTAGCCTTGGGAGGTCGGTCAAAGGTGTGTTGATGCTTTGGCGCCCGAAGTGTAGAGCCGAGGTGGTGGAGGCCGAAGGAGGGGCTTTGGTGTTGCCTTGGGTAAAGTGGGAAGGGTGGCCAAGGGGTTGGTCGAAGGTGAGGGAGATAGGGCCGATGAGATAGAGGCCGATGAGGGTGAAAGGTGGATGGAGGCCGAGGGTGGTTGAAGTGGGGAGGTGGGCTGAAGGGGTTGGGGGAGGTGAGGTGGTGGCCAAAGTTAGAAGGGGAGAGGGGGCCGAGGTGTGGTCTTGTGGTGGTGGAGGTGTGGTCTTATGGTGGTGGAGGCCAAATGAGGGGCCTTGAGTAGGGGTGGTTGAAGGTTGAAGGGGGAGGAGGCTGAGGGTGGAAGGGGAGAGGGGGCCGAGGCTGAAGTTGGGGAGAATGGGAGAGAGGAAGGGGCAATGAGAGAAAGGCGGGGCTGCACGACGGCGCGAGGCCATGGGTGCTTGAGGGGAGGGCGGGGGAGAGAAAATGGTCGTTGTCTGCAAAGGGGGTGTGACACAAAGAAAGAAATAGAGAATTAGGGTTTTTTTGTGATTAGGGTTTGGGGTGGGACGTAAGTCGGGTCTACGGGCGTGGTTCGGGTGGGCTGTGGGTAGATCCAGGGTTCTTGGATGAAAGAAAGGGCAGGCGGGTCATGCACGAGTCGGGCAAGTTCTCGTGGGTTATTTATGCCATAGGTTTGAATTTGAATTTCTAATTTTTTTTTCATTTTTGTAGCCCCAAGGAGGGAGGCCTTCAAGGAAATATTTTTAAAGTGTATATAAAGAGAGTGAGAGGGGTGGTGGGAGAGGTATGAAATTTTTTTGATGAAGAGGTGGTGGGAGGGGCATGAAAATTTTTGATGAAAATTGTTCCAAGTATAGGAAAGAGAATGAGAGGGGTTGTAGGAGGGGTATGAAAAATTTTGTTAAAATTTTTTCTTAAGTGTTGAAGAGAGGATAAGAGGACGAGGTATGGTGGAATGAAAGATTTTGTTGAAAATTTTTCTAAGTATTGGAAAGAGCATGGGAGGGGTTGGGGGTCAAAAACTTTTGAAAATTTTTCCAAGTGTTGGAAGGATCATAGGATGGAAGGGGGTGAAAAATTTTGTTGAAATTTTTTTTAGTGTTGGAAAGAGGATAAGAGGGGTAAGGGGCTACACGGAAGAAAATTTTTGTAATGTTTTTTAAGTCCCAGAAAAGATAGTGGAATTCTGGCAAGGGTGTCGAGGAAGGCCGCTGAGGGTGGTGACCGTGCTGCCAGTAGGCAGGATGTGAGGGATGTGGGGACTTGGGATGGCAGGCTGGCATTGATGACCGGCTGAGTCACAGAGGCGACTTAGGTAGCGTGGCTCGAGCCACCCTGTGCACCACCTACGAAGTCACTGTGCAATGTGAGGCAGAAGGGGTAGGGAAGGGGTGAAGCCCCCAAGGGAGTGGGTGATGGTATCAATGATGGTGTCAGTAGACTTTTGCAAGAGCAATGTAGCTTGAAAATTGTCTAAGTCTGAAAAATATAACTTCATTGATAACAAAAGTAGGCGACATGCCTTGGTACATGAGAAGTGAGTATATTGAATTTTGCAAAATGAAGGAAAAAAATTACAAGTGTGGAAAAAGCACAAGGGAAGGCCAGGGCTTGGGCGAGTGGGGCACATGTCCTGTACTTAGAGTTTGAGCTCACCGGAAGCAATCTTGTTAGCGAAGGCGAACTTGAGGCCCCTGCACCACTTGAGGTCGTGACCGACTTTTCGATGATAGGGACAATAGTTGGGATGTATTAAGTCTTCTAGGGTAGGTTTAAATTTGGCATTTGGCAGGGTTATGGAGTTGTCATTGATCCAGGTCTCGAGGAGGCTCTGACTGTCTTCAAGTCGCATGGGTATTCCAGGGCAGGTGTTGGCTGCCTTCTCTTGTTAAGGGGCCCATCCCCTCCCTGAGATTGGCGCCTTTGGGTGTTGTCATTATTACTAGATTCTTCCATTGTCGCAGCTAGGGCAACCAGAATATAGGGCTTTGGGATCTTTGACAAACGGACCGAGTCATAGGTGCATCACACAGCTTCCTTAAGATGTCTCCAAGGCAGAAACTGAAGGTTTTCAAGGTAGATCCTGTATGTGTCTTTCATGTTCTTGATGCAAATGGGTACAAGGGTCTCATCCTTGCTAAAGTCAGTGCACTCCAAGCACTTGAGATAAAATCGTGTCACATAGGCATTGAGGTCTTCCCGGGTTCTGGCAGATTCCGGCAATGTACGATGGTCACACGCTCCGTTTTATAGTGAAACTTGTCAAGGAAGAGCTGAACCATGTCAGACCAAGAGTGGATGGTACCGTTGGGGATTTGGTAGTACCAAGAGTAGGTGAGGCCAGTTAGGGACTTGTGAAAATCACGAAGCTTCAAAGTGTCATCCTCCCCATAGTGCTCTAGGGAGCCAACAAAATGGGTGAAGTGCTCGCGGGTGTTACCTTTTTTACACACGTGGTAGAAGCGCAGTAAGGATGGATGTCTAAGCCGGTGAAGGATGTCGTCAAGATCATGCTTAGTGACATACGAAGCATCAACAAGTTTGTGCCCGGTTGGGATGACCTTGGCACTCGAACCCCCTAACAGCGTGACCTGAGGCATTGATGGCATGACAGTGGTAGAGAAGGGTTGGTAGTGGTGAATAACTTTCTGGGGTGTGGTTTGCACATGGGTAGTGCCAGCGGCAGGAGGTCAACCGTCAGGAAGGGTTGATTGGAGCAAGCCAGGTGTATGATTGGTGTTCAGGTGTAGGATGGCCATGTTAGGGTTAGGTTCCATCTCAATTAAGTCATGAGTCTCCGAAGTAATCAGAGCAAGGGTAAGGCATGTCGACGTGGGCTGAGGTGCAACGAGTCAACTGTTGAAGGCCCAAAGGACCAAGGTAGCGGTGGTCACAACACTGGGACCTGAGCAGTGTCCAAAGCTAGCCCAAACCCTAAAGGCTGGATCTGAAGAGGAGGGGCTAAGCCCAGAGCTTGGGATGCCACAGGGTGAGCAGCGGGCACGGGGTGGGCAGCTCTGAGGCCTTGAGAAATGACGACTGTATTGATTTTTGCATTTCTAAGATGACAGATGTGAGAAAAGATTGAGAGTCTTGGAGTTCGGTGATAGTAGGAGTAAGGTGTTGGATTGTGGCATTGACGATTGCGGCCACATTGGGTGCATCTATCTCAGGGAGAGGCTGGAGTTGGTTGTGGCTGGTCTCCTCTGGGTCCTCGAGTTGATGCTCCTATTGGATGGCTGGGTTGAGACTTTGGTTGGTAGTCCTAGTAGCCCTGCGTTGCTGAGGCATGGTTGCTTGGGTGTGTCAGGTAAGGGACGAACTGCACTGCGATGCTCACCTCCCCAGCGGAGTCGCTAAAATGATGCCAAAGAAATGGGTTCGCAATCGACATTGAGGTGCCACGAAGAATACAATCTGAGTAAGATGCCAAGTATGCTGATGTGGGACACAGTAAGGATGAAGCAAGGATAGAGACCAAGGGCTTCCCAGATAGAGCCTGAGGGTGGTAGTGCTACGAAGGGCGATGTCGCTGGGTGAATACACGACGACAGTCATAGTCTGATGCTTAGGTCTAGACTTAAGGTCCTATATGTTTCTTTCTAGAATTCCAGAGTGAGAAAGTGTGTTCTGAAAATGTTTCAGCCCCAAATGAATTTTCAAGACCCTTATTTATAGAGGCTGAGATAATGATGTCATCAAGCATCACATGGCGCTCCCTAAGATTGTCACATCACCGAGGTGTCCACAGGCGTCGGTGTTCCACGGACTGTGGGATTGCATATTCACCTGGCATGCTCTTCACATCATTGCTTTGTATGTCTATAAAGACTGGCTCTTACATCGCTGGTGTGACTAAAGAACCCCTTTGATCTAGCCCCCAGTTCAGAGTTCTTGCTTAGTCCCACAGGCCTGGCAGCGGTGGAGAAGACTCGAAGCCCAATTGCCAAGCGGACTAGGCACGATGCCCTCTGGAGACCTGCTTCTATCTCGGAGTGGCCCAGGGGTCATAGTCCCTAGAGTTGCTGATGAAAGTCCTAATGCCGGAGCATGTAGGCTAGTCACGCAGACACACTGGCAAAGATAAAGTCCCAGAGAAGTCACATATCCGGCGGGTGAGTCCTCGTGCCTGAGCACCCAGAGAGTGCTTTAAGGTAGTGTCCTAGAGGAGTCGCCTACCCAACGGGTTGAGGTAGCATCCCAGAAGAGTCGTCTACCTGGCAGAAGGGAAGTTGAACCTCCCTGGCAAAGATATTGTCCAGGAGGAGTTTCCTATCCCAGTGGGTGAGTCCTTGTGTCAGAGCATTCGGAGCGCCCCAAGGTAGTGTTCAGGAGGAGTCGCCTACCCGAAAGGCCGAGGTAGCATCCCGGAGGAGCCGTCTACTTGGAGGAAGGGAAGTTGAAGCTCTCTGGCAGAGACAGTGTCCCAGAAGAGTCCCCTATCCCCGCGGGTGAGTCCTTATGCTGGAACACTCGGAGCAAGCCAAGGTAGTGTCCCAGAGGAGTCGCCTACCCGACAGGCCGAGGTAGCATTTAGGATGAGCCGTCTACCTACCGGAAGGAGAGTCTTCATGCCAGAGCACTTAGAGTTCCCTAGCAGAGATAGTGTCCTGGAGGAGTCGCCTATCCCCGAGAGATGCTGCACACTCTGGGGAGTGGGTCGAAGCATGTTCCATGACCAAGGCAAGGTGCGCATGGTTTGGTGAAAGAATGGACTGGGTGATGGTGGTGGTAGTGTGATAGAGTACCGGTGTAACGACCCGATCCACGCCCTACCACAGGGCAATGCCTCCCTCAAAAGGGCTAGCCAAGTAGGTACTTATGAGTTCCTTGGCAAGGTCTTATAAGGGTCATCTCATACTATTCCACATCTGATGTGGGATATTACAATCTCCCCTCCTTATACCTTAGCGTCCTCGATAAGGCTCAATCACATATAGCCCAGAATCTTCCTCTCTAGCCAATGTGGGATATACCGGGCTCACCCTTCGTTGCCCCAACCATCCTCTTGATGTGGGATATACCCGGGCTTGCCTTCGTTTCCCCAACCATCGGCAACCCGACTGGATAGCCCAGCCTGAGTTTTCGAGAGTCGGCTCTGATACCATCTATAACGACCCGATCCACGCCCCACCACAGGGCAATGCCTCCCTCAAAAGGGCTAGCCAAGTAGGTACTTATGAGTTCCTTGGCAAGGTCTTATAAGGGTCATCTCATACTATTCCACATCTGATGTGGGATATTACAACCGGGGGGGCGTGAATCTATAAGCGACACTGTGCATGGGCGCGGCGGAGTGTGTGAAGTGCTGGGGGCCTAAGGGGGGGGGGTTACCGTGGCCCCCTGGTCATGCAACAGTTCCGCCCATGCCTAAGGGGGAAGGCGGCCGACCCCTAAGAGAGGAGGGCGACCGATCCCTCTGAGGGGAAGGCGGCCAACCCCCAAAAAGGAAGGCGTGCCAAGGTTGTTTCACAAGGAGAAAATGCACGTGACTTGAGCATGCGTCGTTTTGACTGGCTTGGGAGCGTTAAAAAATTGACCGTTGATCATATGACGTGTCGCGCAAAATGGGACCCACCGTGGGCCCTTGGGTAATGTTGAATGTAAGGTCCAACGTTAGTATTTGAAATATGGAGTGGACATATTCGCCATAAACCCCTTGGAGTACAGTTCGGAGGGACTACATAGCTCTCTTCTAGATCCATTTTCATCACAAGTATTAGAATTTTTTGAGATCACTGAAATAGGCCCAACCTCAGAGCATCTTGCATATAGTTATGTACACTAATTCGAAACATTTACTTGGTTTGTGGCGGTTCAAATTGGTTGCCTACGGGGCTCTGAGGTGGTGGTGATAGGGTGGTCCAACGTGAGGTTTTTTTCCCACTAGAGTTGTTTCTCACTTCTTCTCCCGTCCATTCATAGTTAGGTCACCCTTCCTCCTTCCCGGACTATCTTTTTCCTTGGACTGCTATGCTTGGGGTCTCGTGCAGCTTGAGTGGTGTTCATTTGGTCAGCTTTGGTGGTTTTTTGGGGGCTGCTCTTGGTGGGGTTACGGTCGGAGTAGTGGTGTCCGACAGTGAGGGTTATGCAGCTTGGGGCACGTCATGTCATATCACTGCTTCGTGGTTGTCTGGTTGTTGGTGGTGGTGTTCTGCATTGGGCTGGGGGGGGGGGGTGTTCTACGTTGAATTAGGGTGCAGTGGCAGACAGTGGCATTGGCTTTAGGCTCCTTTGTAGATGGCGGTTACGCACTCAGATGCGAGTGGGCAAAGGTCTATCTGGGGCACATGGTCTTGGTGGTGCTGGGTGCTGGCTGGTCAGGGAAGTGCGATTATTTGACATGTCTTTTGTTTCGAAGTTGACTTGCTTTTTTGGCTTGATTTATGATTTGTTAAGTACTATTTGGTTACGTTGAGTATTTTCGGGAAATGTTTGTTGTCATTGTTTATAGTTAGTGTCTTGGTTTGAGAAAGGACACATTAATCCTTTATGTTCGTAGCCTTTGATAGTGATTTATTAGTGTTCAAGACATTTATTATTTTGCCGCTATCAGTTGTGCAAAGAAGCTTGACTTTGTGCCACCTCTAGTCTGAAGTTGCACAAACAGCGGGAGTGCGGTATCATGCATTTTTTCTTTCGTGATATATTTTATCTTGTACTACATGACATGACTGTTAGGGTGGTTGTCCTAAAAAAATAAGTCCTACTTCTGAAGAAAAAAAAAAAAGAAGAAAACAACCCCATTTGTCAGTGCTTTCTTTTCCAATTTTTTTTTTTCAATTTTGGAGACTGAAAAAAGTAATTGCATTTGGTAACCATTTTTCTTTTTTTTTTCCCCCTCAGTTTAAAAAATCAGTTTTTAAATCAAGGCTGTTTTTTAAAACTCAAAAAATGAGTTTCGATTTTCAGTTTTGGTTTTTTGAGACTACCACCACCCTCCCACAACCGGCAACCACCGCCCACCGCTACCTCCGGCGACCACCGCCGGCAGCTACCTCCGGCGACCATCGCCGGCTACCACCATCGTCAGCCACTGCCACGCCACGCCCCACCATAGCTACTGCAAACCACCACAAAAAAAAGAAAATTAAAACTCAAAATAAAAATTAGGTAATCAAACACCAAAAAAAAAAAAAACTCAAAAAAAAAACTGAGTTATCTTTTGTAAAAAAAAAATTAAATTAAATTGCTCTTAAAATTTTTTTTTTTAAACTGAAAAAAAAAATGTTATCAAACAGAGGCTAAAGAGTTTCAATTTCACACTCGTACTTACGTGACGGATGAAGTGGGCAATTTCTTTCTTTCCATCATGGAACTACGTGATCCCGCTTTCAACAAAACCACCTTTTGTAGGTAGCTACAAATAAACTGGTTGTAATCTGAAAAAGTGGCTATCAGTCCATAAGGTGGATCTCAGTGTAACTTACAAGTGTTTTCTCGCTATTGCTGAGCTTTGTAACGGCAATACTTTTGTTGCTACACACAGAGACATTTTACAGCACATCCGCAGTATTACAGATGATCCTAATCGCAATAACGTTGGTCAAGTTTCTTTTGGTAAACCTCAAGAACATTAACTGTTATCATCCTCAAGGCATTGAATCAATAGACAGCCGTTATACCAGAACATCCATTCCAGTGCCAGAGTAGCTTCAACTTAATGCAGCATTACTTTGCTCTGGCACTTCAATGAATGTCTAGTGCCCTCAAAATAAACAACTTTACTAGCAGTAGAAGCTTTTCGGTTCTCCACTTAAGTAAGCTTCTCGCAATTACATTTTCGGTCAAACTCAAGAATTTATTGTAAATAGGCATAGAATATGGACGGGAGAGTGCAGCGCATACCTTCACACAATCCATTCAAATGCACTAGGCAAAAAGAAGCCAAAGGATCGGCCAGCAAAACTGAATCTCTACCAAACGCATTATTAGACTAAATTAACAGCTTCACTAGGCCATGATGTGATCACAACCAATTCTGATTTAGCCAGATTATTCAAGAAAGTTGTTTGCATTTCAAAATATAATAATAAGGGATCTATTCGTAGAAAACCCATCAATACAAGCATTTCCTCAGGCATACGCTAAAACCCAGTTCTCTTTCATTTTCTGTTCGCTTTTTCCAAAAGAAACAGCAACAAACATAATAATTCAATACGCTAAAAGGGTCAGTATCAAACACGTAGAGGGCGCAAAATCGGCGGCGATCAGGAGATTTTGACGACGGTAGACGTCGAATCGGAGGCATTTTCATCGGTCGGAGGTGTGCTTGGATTGAGAGGTGCACGAATGTCGTCGTCGTCGGGATCGTAATCGGGATTGAGGCTGCGATCTATGGCTTCACGGCCCTTGTCGAGACAAGGCTTGCAGGCCATTTCGATCGCCACCCAGCCAAGTGCGAGGCCCGCTATTGCGATTAAGGAAGCCGTCAATGCCCCCATCTCTCTCTCTCTCTCTCTCCCCTCCCCCTCTCCCTCCCTCCTTGTGATGATCAGAAATTTGTCCCCCTTGCTCGGTTCCTCACCGACGCAACGTGAATAGCAGAAGTTTTTTTTTTTTGCATCAATTCTTGTGTCTGGACGCCTTTGTTTGTCGTAAAAAATTACCGTAAAGTCTTTGTCAGACTTTTATTTTTGTTGATTGATGTCAAATTGTGTTACCGCTGTAAAATTCACCAGTCCGGAGATCGGCGAATATGGTGCTTTGGATTGAAAAATGAAATGCCCTCGCGACTAGCTAACTGTTTGGTCGCATTCTCTGTATGATTTTGTAGTGTCATCAATATATATATATATATATATATATATATATATATATATATATATAGTTAGTGTTTTTATTTTTTGTTTTTTTCTTTCCGTTTTTCCCAAACGGACAGCATAATTTGGCATATCAGTAGGTTTTTCATGACAAAGAAGTTAATGACCGACGCCTTCAAGACACAAACAGCTCAGATGATTTTTGACCTTTTACAAGAATTTGAGAACAAGAATAAGGACAATTCCAACAGCCAAGACTTAGTACAGAAGCCCAACACAAGTTCTGAAGATAGAAAAATTCAGTAAGAAATGATCAACATCCTGAACAGTTCTTCTGAAGAATCTTCTACAACAAAGTCAAATAAAAAGACGAAGTTAAGAAAGGGCAAAGAGAAAGGAAATACTGACTAAGACGAGCACTCTGATGACTCATACAAGAAGCCAAACCACTTTGGCAGAAAAGGAAGACGGAAGAAATGTTTGAAAAATCGGCTTGAAAGTTCAATCTGGCATCCTGAGATCTTGTTTAACTCTAGTTTACCCGGCATCCTGAAGAATTTTGAAAGCACAATTTTAAAACTAGACTCTCTATTTCTTAAGTTTCTGCCATCTCTTCTCTAAATCTGCTCTCTATTCTGCTGATTTTCTCTGAAATATTCAGTTTTTTCCAAACTGGAGTTTGCACGCTAACCGGAGACCCCCCGTCTTTTGAAAACGAGGTATATTCGGAGGGCAACCAGACGTCAATAAGGCCTTGCCTGGCACCCCCCCAGTCTGGGTGTTAACGGTTGGTATAACAAATCTGTGATGCCTTTCTATAAGAAAGACTTAGGTGTTTTTTTCGGCCAACCCCCCCCCCCCCCCCCCCCCCAATTTGGTATCAGAGCCATAAATCCTTAGTTTTGATGAGATATTTTTCAAGTAAATAAGATGTACTGAGTAACCCAGAGCCAGTAACCCCTGTTAAATTGCTTAAATGAGTAATCTTAGAGACAATACCTATGTAGCTAGAATGGAAGACAATTATGAAGAATTTCGTAGATTTTTTGCTGTCATACAACTTATCGATGATTTGGACATTTTAAGGCATTACTAATTAGCAAACACGAATTCTGCATAAGGACAGACTGTGAAGCGATTGTTAGATACAACAAAAATAAAGATTCGCGTTATACAAATAGATGGGTAAAGTTTTTAGCTACCCTTAGCAATTACAGGCTAGACAAAATAGAGTGGCAACATATTAAAGGCAAAGACAATACTTTAGCTGATCTATTATCCCGTAAACTTCTCAGTTAAATTTCTCTCTGTTTCAGATATGATAAATCATACCAACATCATAAGCTGTTTATTAGGATCATTTAATTTTATAGTTTCTATGTAATTTTCTTTAATATGGGCTAAGATATCTTCAATTTGTATTATTTTTTGTTCTAAGTATTCTAATCTTAACAAATTTTTTACTGCCTTAGAAACAATATATTTTACAAATGATAGAGAAAAACACTACATAGACACCAATTGTATCACCCTTTTATACAATCCTTTATCTTTCTACATTAGATATTTCTTAAATTTAGATTCCTTTTTAGAAGACTTTGATATATTTTTCCAACACCTTATAGGTTTTTACATACATTTAAAAGACCAACAAAACAATTCACTCTATTATAGCGAATTTCATCAATTTAACAGGGGTTACTGGCTCTGGGTTACTCAGTACATCTCATTTACTTGAAAAATATCTCATCAAAACCAAGGAAGAATACACAGAAGACATTCGCTCTCTAAGTAGTGATGATGAAAAAGATGTGCTTCCCATTATTTTGTTTTCTAGATACTATTTCATTAGGGGTTCCTAAACTGTTTCTTGATAAGCCTTCTGATGGAGTTATATAATTGTTGCTTTCAAGGAAGGCTTGCTTATAATCTATATTTGCTTGTATAAAGCACTGGAAATAATGGATTTGTCTGGTTAGCAAATGAGCTTGTCTGGGGCGTCCATCAGAAGAGGATGCCATTTGTCCTGCAATATAGAGAATTTGTATTAAAAGATTTTTTATTTCTTGTATAAAACAAGTTTTACACAGAGAATAATGCTCCTAATCTAGTTGCATTTTGTTCTAAAGGATGTTTTTTTTACCTTTGGGTCTGTAATTTGGTCTATCCTATTTTGTATTTTCTATTGTTGCACTTTGTCTTGGTAGATTACCATATGCATATTGTGGTCTATTTGTAGGTTGAGTTGTATAGAATCTGCTGCCATCATTACTTTGATTATGTGTGGTTCTTGAACCACCACTTTCGTCCATAAGTACGTATGTCATTTCATTCATTAAATTAAATTTTGTATTATCCAAAGAAATTTGAGTTGTAATTAATTCTGTATCATTTGTTTCTTCTAATTCTTTGAAATTTTCTATTGTAATAGAATCTGCATCTATAAATACAACTCGTTGAACGAGAAGAAAGTTTAGATATCTTCAATCAACCTGAAGAAATTATAACAGATATAGACTTAGATGTAATGAAAGACTTAAAAGATCTAGATCTAAGCCAAGCTTTTATCTTACAACCCGTTCATATAGATATATGTGAACCTGAAATAAATTATAAAGTCGAGTTAGACAATAAAATTAATAAGGCATTAGAAGAAATAGAAACTATAAGATAAAAGGATAATAATCTCTTAGAAGATATTAGTCTAAATATAGAAGAAAATTTTAAAATACAAAAGGCAGCAGAACCTTTTATTTTAAATATAACTGCCGTAGATCCACAACAAAGGACTAACTATATACAAGTATGGAAAGATACAGTAGTAGCAAATTTCATAACTAAACAATCAGATAATTTAGAAACGAGAGAAGAAATGATAAGATACATGACACAATTCTTAGGACCCATAGCTAAAGCTAATTTCGAAGAATGGCAATAAGCCTATCCAAATGATTTAAAGGAAATGGTAGACTTAGGCCCCAATCCTTATAATTTTGTAAACACAATACAATTAATATTAACAGAAAGGAATCCCAATACTGGATACGCTATTATACAGATAGAAGCAGCCAGAAATTCTTGATGTGAAATAGGGGCACAAAATGCATGTTTAAGTAAGTATTGATTGTGTATTGCATGGGGTTAAAAAGGTGATAGTTGCATTAGTAATATATGTAGTGTATTGAATTGGAGTATTGGAAAAACCAACTCCAGTTACGGGTTTGTCTAAGGTTTTTATATAATCACCTAAATTACTTCCATCAAAATTAATCTTACTAGTGCCTGAATTGTCTACATAGCTTGTATAAAGCACTGGAAATAATGGATTTGTCTGGTTAGCAAAATGAGCTTGTCTGGGGCATCCATCAGAAGAGGATGCCATTTGTCCTGCAATATAGAGAATTTGTATTAAAAGGTTTTTCATTTCTTGTATAAAACAAGTTTTACACAGAGAATAATGCTCCTAAAGTAGAATTATTTAAAACAAATGTAAAATTCTTGGGTATGGAAATAGGAGACGGTCAAATTAGATTACAAGAACATATAGCTAAGAAAATCTTACAGTTCCCAGACAAACTAGAAGGCTTAAAACAAATACAAGCATTCTTAGGTTTGATAAATCAAGCAAGAATGTACTTTAAAGATTTAAGCAAATTAATAGGACCATTATACAATAAAACTCGTAAAAATGGTCAAAGACATTTTAATACAGAAGATGTTAATCTTATAAGAACTTTAAAAGACAAGGTAAAACAATTACCAGACTTATATTTACCATTAGAAACATATTACTTAATCGTTCAAACAGATGATTGCAAAGAAGGCTGGGGAGCAGTCTTATATTGCAAACCTAATAAATACAGCAATAAAAAAGAAGAACGCTTGTGTAGATATGCAAGCGATAAATACAAAGAAAGCAACCAATATTTAACAAGTTTAGATTTTGAATTACTAGCAATCATATATGCTTTAGAACATTTTAAGGCATTACTAATTAGCAAACACGAATTCTGCATAAGGACAGACTGTGAACCGATTGTCAGATACAACAAAAATAAAGATTCGCGTTATACAAATAGATGGGTAAAGTTTTTAGCTACCCTTAGCAATTACAGGATAGACAAAATAGAGTGGCAACATATTAAAGGCAAAGACAATACTTTAGCTGATCTATTATCCCGTAAACCTCTCAGTTAAATTTCTCTCTGTTTCAGATATGATAAATCATACCAACATCAAAGCTTTCCTCAAAGCTGAATCACGATATATCATAAGAACTTTGAGTTTTATACAACTACTTGAAGAATTTTCCTTCCATACAAAAGATGCTGAAGAGGCAAGGCTTGAAAAAATTGAAGTTTTGAAAGAACATGTTCGGGGCGCCAAAGAAAATGCAACTAGATTATGAACAAATGTCCATAAGTCTGTAAAGGTCTAGGAACAGATCTTAGTCTACCTAATTGCATAAGTAATTTTAATCTATCATTAACATAATGAATGCGATTTAAAGCAGTATAAAAACGATTAAATTGAATTGTATTTTCTTCAGGCGTAGAATTATATGTCATAACATCTTCAGTATAATCACTAAAAAAAGGAAGGATTCACTGGTCTATTGTTACTACTCATTTTATGTTTCAAAGGCATTGTCTAAATTAGCCATGACTTCTTCATCCCATGGATAATCATTATCGCTTGCGTTATAATCTGTATTATTATCTTCATATGCATCTTCAACCTCGTTGTTTATATTTAAAGTATGCATGCTATTAATTATATCTGTAGGTACATCTAAACTTTCTAGGCGTGATTCTTCAGCTATTTGCCTAAGTCTACGATGAAATTCGCTATAATAGTATCTAGAAAACAAAATAACGTTATTATACTCTTATTAATAAATTGCTTAGAAAAACTAGACAAATTAGAACAAATCCTAAAACAGAACAAAGATAAAGAAATAATTAAAACAGACATCGACGAATTATGCTCCAAATTAAACAATATTGAAATAGATAAGTGAAAAAATTCTAAAACAAAAGAAGCATTAAAATTTTTAGTCTATGATAAGAAACAGTAGTAATATTTTAGGAAGAGGTAATGCAGAAGACATGAATAGAACAGAAGTATTAGCAACAGAAATTAGAAGACGCAATGAAAATACAGTTGGAAATAGAGTTCTAAGACTATTTAGAAATCCTCCTGCACCCATAGCCTCCCTAGAACAAGTCATAGACATAGATAGACAAATTGAACAATTTAGACAAAACAGATTAGATTTAATTTCACCACAAATACTTTATCAAAATAATGCAACTCTTAGTCAAACAAGATTATTTATGCACTACAGAGAAACACAAAATAGATGTATAGGTGAAGATGTAGTAATTCCTTTTTGGCCAAAAACTCAGGGCATGCGTTAGTCTATCGGGTTTTAACGCCATCACTTGGCAACTACCCTAAGCGACTCGCTCCCACTTTTGTTAAAAACCTCTAAGTTAAAATTTTAGAAAAACGTTTTTCGAAAGTCCATGGGTAAGCATAATTGATCTTATGCTAACTTAGTTTTGTGTAAGCATAATCAAGTTTTGAAAACCAATTTGACAGAGTCTCTTTTTATCAAGTAAATGCCATATGATCTCTAAGTCCATCCTATATTATCTGCTCTTTGACATATTAAGTTAAAGTTCTAAGAAGTTCACTCAAGCTTTTCATTCCGCTTACAAGTAAGCTTTACTTCTTTTACTCATAGTTTAGTTATTTTGGGGTGAACACGCTCAGTGGCGAAAAGTCATCTATGATTTGAAACAGAAATATCTCATTAACTTAACATGTCAAAGAGGCCATAAATCCTTGGTTTTGATGAGATATTTTTCAAGTAAATGAGATGTACCGAGTAACCCAGAGCCAGTAACCCCTGTTAAATTGCTTAAATGAGTAATCTTAGAGAAAATACCTATGTAGCTAGAATGGAAGACAATTATGAAGAATTTTGTAGATTTTTTGGTGTCATACAACTTATCGATGATACAAATGCTAATATTAGATTTCATATTTCTGAGCTCATTTTACCTTTAAAATACAACCCTTTAATGTCATATGTTCGTAGTTTATTAAATTTAGATGCTATGATTGCAAGTTTAAATTCTTATTTAAAGTTTTTAGTAGCCTTTTACATATGCTTTAAAGACATGGATAACAATAGTTATTATCACAATGAGTACATTAGAAACAGAACTACAAGACCAAATATAAATCTCCTTAGACAAATAGCTGAAAGACATGAAGCTAATGCGTTAGAAAATATAACAGACCACATACATAGTTTACAAATAAATAAAAATGAAGAAGCTAATACTATTGCAAGCGCTAGAGAAGATATTTTAGATAGCACGGATACAGACAGTGTAAACTTACCCAGTTAATATTAATGGAACGAAGTAGAAATAGAAACTTCGAACCACCACAAGAATCTTTTAGTTTCAAAGACATGATAAATGATTATAATTTAGATCAACAAATGAGAATAGACATATTA
>JAVXUP010002149.1:12500-97500 GCA_033070095.1 Escallonia herrerae | reverse complement strand
CTGGCTACCATGTTACGGCATCACTACCACATATGCTTCTCTACTGGCAGTTGGAGCCCTCTGGGGTTGTGGCCATAATGCTGGACAAGTGTTATTTAGCTTACTGTTTCTGATTTTGAAGAATCATCTTCACATCGAAGTTATTCGAACCTAGGGCACAAGAGTGGTTGGCCTTACTCTACTAGCAATTGGTGCTATGGGCATCAGGGAAGCTTCAGAAATCCCTGTGTTGTTCTTGAAAATGGTGAGTGTGATGTTAGTGGGAGCTATGAAGACCTCGAGAACCATCTGCTGCAAAGAAGAAAATTAGCTTTGCAACTTTTGCTACAGGAATCGTACATGGACTGCAACCTGATGCACTTATGATGGTCTTTCCTGCGCTTGCGTTGCCATCTCGCTTGGCTGGTGCTGCTTTTCTGGGTATGTTTTTGGTTGGGACCTTAATTGCAATGGGCAGTTACACCGTAATTGCAATGGGCAGTCACTTGGGCTTCTTCCTTTGTAGCAATTGCTCTTGGACTTGCCATTATCATTAGTCAATTTTTTGGGTTTAGCTTGTACTGATTCAAATTTTGGCTTTTCTGTTAGTTTTTTCCTTCATTTTCATTAGGAAAATACTTAGAAAGTGGTTACTTACAAGTTCATGTAGAATTCTTATCGTATTCGTCTTCAAGGATTGTATTCCTAATTTTCACCACTTTACAGTTTGTTTGGGAAGGCCCCCGAAATACCAAGAATTCTCATAACTGCTTGTTCTTATCGTATTCCTCCTATCTCGATACGAGCTCGACATGTCCACAGATGCTTCTCTACTGGCACCAACACCCACGCTTTCTCTTGATTGATTAGAAGTTTTGGAACTGATTTCTCCTTCCTCCAACTCGTTGTTCAGAAATGAGAAAGTGTGAGTGAGTGAGTGTGTCAGAAATTGATGAGAGATGAGGGAGAGAAAAACATGGCAGAAGTATAATGAGAGAAAAACATGGCAGAAGTATAATGAGAGAAAGGACAGAAAGAGAGAAAAAAAAAACATTGCCTGCCTACTCGTCCGTTACATAATGTAGCGGTTGAAGGTGAGGGTATTTTTGTCAAAAAATTATGCGCTACATAATGTAGCGGATGAACTTAAAAAACGTAAAAAAAAGATTTGGACCGTCCACAGATCGCGCGTGAACAGTTAGATTGCGCTGGCAACTTAATCCAAGTTGCTAGTGCGAGCAATGGATCAGCTCCTATATATAAAGACCATGTTTTATGCAATGAACTTTTCATACTTCGAGTCATTGATTAGTAGCTAACAACTGATTTATTACTATACTGTAATTATAATAATTAAATTGATTAATTTTAATTGTGTTTTTCACCAAAGTTTACAGTATTTTTATTTCAAATCACTATATAACGTGATCCTTACTAGTTCTTGAAAAAATAAAGAAAAGATACCTATTCAAAATTTTAAAAAACAAGGGCAGCAATTGATTGAGCTTGCATGCAAACAAGCGTTCCTGGAGATGATCTTTTCCAACAAATAGCTACACGAATTACGGTCGATGATTGTGTCCTCTCAACCTTCTCTCTGAACCACCTCACCATCACCGACATCGCAATCGTCACCCATATTCACATGTTCCCCTCCTCTTGCTTTCGCTTGTCATGCTGGCAATGTAAATAAGGGAGGGCGGGGGTTATTGTATATGTTTTACCGGTAGCAAATTCGGAAACTATGTGGATGATTGTTCTATAGACGAGTATTTGAGAGAGACAGATATATTGGTCTCTTCACGAAAGATTGGTGACCAACTCCCAAATGGTCTCATGACCGTTATTAAGAACCTTACATAAAAGTTGGGAGAACCGTTAGCATATGGGAACGAGATTTCTATAGCATTGCCTTGAAAATGATGCTATATGGTTGTTTGTTCTCTAAAACAAGGATTATCTTATCCAATTTTTGACTACTCCATCGACATACCTTTCTGCCATAGCAGCACAATCACAATCCTTTAAGCCACCGCTAGTTTGCAACCTAAACCACCATCAGAGTAACCAAATACTTAGAGATGTCAAAAGGGCCGGGTGGCCCGCGGGCTGGCCTGGCCCTGCCCGTTTTTGGGCCCGAGCTGGCCCTAACCCTTAGGGCTTGGGCCAGGGCCAGGCCGAATTCTTTGAGAAACGAGCCCGGGCCCGGCCCAGCCCTAAAATAGCCCTTTTTTGGCCCGGCCCTAAAATGGCCCGGGTTTGGCCCGGCCCGGCCCCGTTAGCCCCCCCCCCCCCCCCTAATTTTTTTTCTTTTCTATTTTTTTTGAAGTCTATTTTATTACATTATTATTTTTTTGATATTTTGGATCTTTTTAGTTAAATTAATAGTTTTTGAGGTGTTATTGAATTCATATGATCAGTATTTTCTTTAACATACGTAGAGAAGTATGGGTGTGTGGTGACTGTGACGTGTTTTTGATGATTTCTGAGTGGGCTTTCATTTAATGTATTTTACAGAATTTGCTTTGTGTTCTACATCACAAGCTAAGGGAATAATTATAAAAACAATTATCATGTATTCTAAACATAAATAAAAATTATGTATTCTTTTTGTTTCAAACCAAAAGAGGTGAATTGAATTCTAAATTTAATTTCATGAAGTGGGTGACGTGTTAAAGAGTCTTGAAGAATAATCTCATGTTTCTTTAAATGACCAAAGAATTTGAATGTAACAAGAAAAGATGTTATTTTATCTTCATCGATCTCGTTATTGTTTTTGTTTGATCTACTCTATTTTTCTTTGACATTTACAGGTTTTACACCATATTACGAAAGAGATTGAATTTTGCACTTAAAATTAGTATGTATGGGCTAGAACAACTAGTTTTTGTACTTAATCCGTGATTAATGGTTAATCAACATCAATTTGCCTTTTCGAAAGGGGGTTAATTCGTGAAAAAGTGATTGTATACTCAGTGGTCCGTTTACAAAAACTTTGCCCTTTGTTGAAGAAGAAGTCTTTATAATAAAAAGTTGGGAAGAAAGGAAAAAAAAATTTGGATTGGGCCCGGGCCCAGCCCAAGCCCGGCCCTAAATATTGGGCCTAGGGCCTGGGCTTGGACTGGGCCCATATATCCCAGGTTTTAGGCCCGGCCCGTTTTTCATTTGTGAGGCCCGACCCCGGCCCGATTTCATTGGAGGCCCGCTGGGCCTGGGGCGGGCCGGCCCAAGCCCGGCCCATTGACAACTCTACAAATACTGCCTATGTCGTAGTACACACCATGGACCACCCAAGAGTGCTAGCATCACAACCACCCAACACCAGCACCAGTTGGCTCAACTCTACCATCACAGCTCTTCTCTCCAAGAGATTGGATGATTTCATTAACAAAGGTTTACACGGTAATGATCTAAGTCCTAAAGATCATGCCTAAACAATAGCCTTAGGCATGATGCCTAAGGCTAGAGACGAAACTATATCGTTTTGATCAGTTTTTTATGACTTCATCTTTTTTTTTCTTTTTTTTCTCTCTCTACTAACACGTCAGACCAGTATACACACCAACAATGCCTCATCGCCGGCCACGACCATTGTCGGCTAACCTCTACACTGGTCATTTTCATCTGTCGCCTCCATCGCCGACCATCCTCCATCATGACTGTCACCTTGCAAACCATAATTGAGGGAGTCCTGCACCGCCCCAAATCCCATATTTAACCCGTCGCCACCCCAAATCGCCGGTGTCAACCCGTCGCTGCGCCATTTCCGGCGAGGCTCGATCTCCATTACCCCACCATAAACTAGTAAGTCACCCACTCAACCACCGAGACCCATCATTGCATGTCCTCTCTAATCTCGCTACCACTCTTTCGTCGCCCGCTACACCATCAACTGCTGTCGCAGACCACCCACCTCATCATCAATCAAACACCCACCTACCACCGGTTCCTCACCTACGAACGACAGCCACAACTATAACAATAGCATCACCCTAAAGCTGTTGCATCGATGGGTTCGTTCCATCATCAAGAAATTGTAAAACTCAATTCGATTCTTATTTAATTCAATTATTCGAAATGGAGACACAACATTTTGGCTGAATCTTTGATGTCGTAAGAAGAGAGAAGGTTGGTGGTGATGGGCTACTAATTTGTGATGGCGGATTTGATGGGTCATCGGTGTGGAGGCTGGCCGGTGACAGTGGTCAGAGATGGGGACTGTGGTGTGAGCAAATTCGGCAGATATGGTGTGTGGGAGAGAGAAAGAGAGAATAGAAATAAGAAGTCATAAAAAACTGATCAAAACGACGTAGTTTCATCGCTAGCGTTAGGCAAGTTACCTAAGGCTAGCAACATATTTGTTTTTCCCTATATATATATATATATATATATATATATATAGTACCACAAGCTACCGGTGGTCAGGCTTGACGACCAAAGAAAGATGCTATAATTTGCATATATGTTAAGGAACTGTTTGGGTTGAGAATGACTTTCTATGCAACAAACTTAGTAGGGTGATAGAAAGACATTTTATATATAATTTGAGAATGACATTCGCAATTTTACATATAATTTGCATATATGTAAAATTGCGAAGTATTGCAATATATCCATTTTACTATAAAACTTTATGAAGTCTACTACTTCTCCAACTATTACATCAAGTGGGCACCTACCTGCAAGAAGATCAACAGAGTATGGTTTAACTACATGTGCCGAGAGAAGTGCTAGGGATCCCCACCTTGTTTCCAAATGATGTGGCAATAACAAGATTGTAATAACAATCAACAGTTATGGAAGACATTTTTGAAAGAAAAACTTGGTTCTAGAATGAGCAACACCATAAGGTCAAGACACACACACACACACACACACACACACACACACACACGTTTAAAGCACGAACTAGAAGGAGCCACATTGTTTTGGGAACCAACTATCGATACCAACTTTTGATACAAAGGTTGAGATCCTTAGCATCAGTTATACGCGCGCATGCATGCACGCACAGAGCAAAAAGACTTCTATAAGGATTCTTGCAAGGGGAAGTCTGTAATGGCTGCAGAAGAGACGACTTAGAATTCAACATACACGAGAATTCTAACATTCAGGTACAGGGAAGGCATATCCTTCTGTGAGAAGTCCATTCTTACCCTTGGATCAAGAAAGAAAAACGGGTAGCTTGGATAAGGTAGACGGAAACGCATGCCATAATTTTAACTAGTAGAATAAAGTGGGAAAACTAAATGTACACTAGGCTGCTCCTGCCAAGAGAAATTGGTTAATAATAGATCAACAGACTATCTGAAGTTCAGAGATGAAGTTCCCTATCTGTAGGAAAAGAAAAGTAGCTTTATAGGTGGTTTTGTATTGAATCCCAAGCGGTTGCACAGGCTGCAAATACTAAGCATTGAGAGCATAAACTAATAGCACCCTGCCATTCTGCCAATGTACAAGCATTTATTATTTTCGAGACCAATTTGCAGAGGTGATTTGAGATAAGTACTGGTTCAGTTATGCAACACCACGTTCCATAATAGTTCACTTCAGAATGTCTCAATTCCCAAATACAAAGCAAAGAGCTCAATTAAGTCTGTTATAGGCACTTGCCAGACATCACCACACTGAGCAAACAACGTCCACAGAAACTTTGGAACTAAAACCGATGATACAACAATCGTAATAGCCTTTTCTCAGAGCTATCAACACTCTACAAAGCTAGTAGTCCTATTTACTTACATAAGCAGCAACATTACACGGTATCAAGTAAAAGTGAATGCTTTAGGCAAAAAGAACCTGTGCGCTTGACGGTGTCAAGTCAGAGAAGGCTTCCGGTGCATTCACCAGTTGCCATTGTACAGAAAAGCTCCAGTTTTTCTCAGAAGTGCTCCCTCGTGTCAGCCTCGAGATATGGCCCACAGCGACATGAAGATTCCGGCCCACCACATAGATCCTGCAATCACAGCAGTTGACAGAGAAAGGCTTGCATATCTGTTCGGGTAAAGGAGGCCCTTCAACAGCTTCCCAACAATCAGTACTCGTGTCATAAACCTTAAGCTTTGTCCTTTCATGCTCAGACACCACAAACAAGTGGCCATAAACCACGATGCTAGAACCTGTCCACCCTTCTCTAAGCCCAGTAGCCATACCCTCCCAATTATCAGTCCTTGGGTCATAAATCTGACCCCTGGGAACAACATAGAAGGGCCAAAACCAACCTTCAGTTACAAGAAGCTTACCATTCACAACTGCTGCATCATATGAGGCCATGTTTATCCCCATGTTTGCAACAGGCCGCCAAATACCCTGATCCGGATCCATGACTTCAGCTGAATTAAGCTCAAAGAGATCCGTACTGTTCCCTCCGGCCACGTAAATCATACCATCAATCACGCCGCTTGCAAAGAACGACCGGGCAGTAATCATCTTTTTCATCACAGTCCAGCGATTCTTCTGCACTTCGTACTTCAATACCAAGTTCAGGGGGCAATCCACATCAGAAACCACACCACCACAAACATAGAGAGAACCCTCGTGGGGAATTGAAACACACCTAAATCCATGGGGGCAAACCTTCTCCTTACAAGGCATTGCTGGGATAGAATGCCAAGAAAAGTGGACAAGATCAAGAACCTGCCACTGAATTTTTCCGGTACATTTGTGGAAGGCAAATACAAAAAGCCAAGGATCATGGAACCCAAGTTCCTTTCTCCGAGTGAAGAATCGCTCCTTACTACCAAGTAACTGATACCAGCGCCTACAAACAGCTCTGCAGGCAGTGTGGCTCTTAACTGGTAGCCGAAGGAGACAATTGAGAGCAACATCATCAGGAAGGCCCGGTATGAGGGATTCTCCCCTAAGTGATAGTTCCAGTTCTAGTGAAGGATCTAGTAAAGGGGACTGAATTGCAGCTAACCTAAATTTTGGGGATAATGTCATTTGTGAATCCCCTAGCTTGTGTACTGGCACTTGATGGGATGAAACTCGTACCCTTTGCATCTTTCTCTTTTTAAGACACAAAATCAAGAACCAACAAACTCTGAAGTAGTCCCTGCGTTGTCTGATCTCCTTGAACTATGTTGCATCTACACAGTTTCTATTCTAATCTCTCTCCAGGATTAACATCTTCACTGTTCCACAAAATAATCCGCAAATCATGAACTTGATAACCAGCAAGAATTGCTTACAACCTCACTTGACATGATTCAAATAATTACAGAACATATTTAGGAAACAAACACCCATCTAGATGATAAATCTGGAATTCATTGGAGCTAAAAACTCAGCAACTTTAATCCTCTATAGCCCTCTACAAATACCAATTACTTTTTATCTCCTCGCAGCCTTTGGGACACAAACTTTGAGAATCTAAAAGTTATGATCTTTATGCAACAGAAAAGGTAAACATGCAGCACAAAGAGAGATAAAAGCAATCCCAGATAAAAATACCTCACAAACAGCCCATTTCCTCATTTACTCCAACTTAGAAGAGCATAGATTGAAAACCCAGAAAAACCCAGTTCATCAATCATACGAAGAAATGGGTTCTGTGGCCTGTGAAGATTATTGAAAAAAACTGCACCCAGAAGTAGTAAAGAGCTATGATTAAGATATATTGCCCCAAAAAGACTTCAGGAAAAATATATAGGGGGAAAGTTTCATACCTGGACTTACAGAAATATTAAAAAAATTGATGGGAAGCTGTATATGGACGGGGACTTGATGAGAACACAGCTCTGGCTTTTGCGCAATCAGATAGATGACCTTTGAAGACTCTGCTTTCAGCTTTCTTCTTCTAGGGACAGGCTATTTTAATTTCTTTTGTCCAGCCTCAAAAGTGAGGAGTAATGTGTGGCAAACATGATTTCACATTTCTAGGGGGAGCATAATGCCTACGCGCAGTTTGAGGGCGTGTGGGGTTAGTACCCAAAGGTTGTCTTTTTGGGCGTAATTTTAAAGCCAAAAGTGTTGCCAATGTTCTATCGCATTGGGGTAGCATTCCCACCATTGATGTAACGTACATGATAAGTATTGACTATCTTCTCATCACATTGAGCTCTGAGGGGCAAAAGGCATACAGAGGAAGAGTATTGCTTCAATACCTAATACACTTTCAACTAATGCAGATTAACTTATCTTATATCTTATACCCAACAAGTACGTTTTGACCTAAGTATTTTTTTCAGTAATGAATGTCATTGAATTTGAGAAAGTGACGTTCCAAATGACTCGTTAATATGTAACTCCCGTCCTACGTGCCCCCCCCCCCCCCCCCCCGCCCCCGATAACGAGCATTTATGAAATTCGAACAACCAACATTTTCATTGACATTGAGAAAATGTTAAGGGACTGTTTGATAAAATTAATATAGTGTCGAAAACTCAATAGCAATACATACATTTATTACCGAAAACTTATGGGTCTGAAATTCTAGAACTAAATTGACATTTTTAAAAAACTAAAAGTAACTGTTTTAAAATGGTTCAATCGTTATTAATGAATAGATTTACCAGAACTACACACTTGGGTTTATATCTTATAATTTCATTATGGTTGAAACTTTGTGTTGCTGCGTCAGTGCTAGTGATGGAGGCGAAGCTAGTGGTGCTGATGGAGTCAAAACAGTGGTGGTGGATGAAAGGTGCTTGAAATAGTGGTGGCCAGTAGTGGTGGTTATGGCGTGATGGTGGCTATAGTGTTTTTGAGATGGAGCTTGACTTGGTGGCAACTTGGCAGTGGCAACATAATTCCTAGTGATGGTGGCAATGGTGTGTTGCACGTGACAACATCTCGTCATCTTGGTGGTCGTTGCCTTGGTAGTGGTGTTGCGCATGGGGGTGAGGTGGTGGCGGCAGGGTGGTGGTCTCCCTGACAGCGACAACGATGGCGTGATGCAGGTAGCATCGTCATTCTGGGGATGGTAAGTTATGGTGGTGGCTTAAGTGTGGTGGAAGTCGTGTTGATGGCAAAATGATGGTGGTCATGGTGGCAACGGTGGTGTGGTTTGTGGTGGGGGTATGGTTGTAGTAGTGGTTGTGTGGTGGCCATGGAGGTTTAATAGCAGTGGAGATGATGGCTATGTGGTGGGGATGGTGTTTTTTATGGTAAAATTCTTTTTACATGATATTCTATATAATAATTTTTGTCTCTCCCAACTTAAAATTAAGTGTTAAGCAAGTCCCTTTTATTTAAAACTTTGATCTA
This sequence comes from Escallonia herrerae, assembly GCA_033070095.1. Classification (NCBI taxonomy): domain Eukaryota; kingdom Viridiplantae; phylum Streptophyta; class Magnoliopsida; order Escalloniales; family Escalloniaceae; genus Escallonia; species Escallonia herrerae. The sequence continues at coordinate 88,314 of JAVXUP010002149.1, read as the reverse complement.
TTTTGGGCTGGTATTAGTTCTTTAAGCAATCTAGGGATGTGTATTGTCAAACGCATCGAATTTTGAGTACGTAATTGCGTTATCAAACATACCTTGAGTACATAGTTACAAAGAAAATGCTCATGAGCGTCCTTAAAACGTCCTTTTTTTTTTATTGCTCTACATTTAGTAAGAAGCTATCTACATTGACACATCTCTTCAATTCCTGCTTCCAGTATTGGCTTACCTTTTGTTCCAATTACTCTATAGTTAGACCATACATTCATTTTCCTTCGTTGTTAAAGTTCAATTTTATTTTATTGTGAATAGTATAATCTATATTAAGGGGTGGGAGGGGGGGTTAACAATTGTGCTATGATATAAGAAATGAAATCGATAAAATAAAGGAGTTAATAGACCTGAAATACTTGCACATCATTACCGCTAATTACAAAAACTTAAAAAGTGGGAATGGGGATGGACTAAAAAATAGGGCTAGCATAGTCATTAGCGGTTAGCTGCTTAAATTTAATGTCCATTTATGACTCATATTGCGTAATTTTTCTAGGAGAAAATTTTTCAATATTTGACAAGAAAAAACTTGTTAACAACAAAATAAGTGTTTCCAACTTTCCTATTTATTAAGTTCATAGAATCAGGTTGATTAAGTTGAAATGTAACGCACCAAAAGAAAAAGTTTTAGATATATTAAATTTAATTTTAGAAATCTGTCGTGACAAAAATGCAATGCAATTGGTGGGTTGGGGGAGGGGGGTGGGTGGGGAGAGAGGGAGGGAGAGATAGCACGACTGCACGCGCGTGATTGACTTTATGAAATGACCAACGTGACATCACACTATCCAAATGACACTCTTTTTTAATAACACGCGCGCGCGCGCGCGCACACACACACACACACACATATATATATATATATATATATATATATATATATATATATATATATATATATATATGTGTGTGTGTGTGTGTGTGTGTGTGTGTGTGTGTGTGGGAGTTAATCCACATCTACCGATAGAGATCTCCAACTCCTCGCCTAATTGCTACTCTTTGTAGCTGTTAGCCTTGCCCTTCCCTATTTCTCTAGATCCCTTCACTATTTAAGGTACCTTTGACCCGAGTAGGCCCCTAACCACCACAAGTGTAGCGGTTAGTGTACAAAATATCCAATCTGAAAACTTATAGTGGACAGTCAGATCACTAGTGATCCGTTGATAGCGCTAGCAAAATAGAAAAAGTTGCTAGCGCGATCTGGCCGTCCACGCGCGATCTGTGGACGGTTTATATCTTCTTTTTTTTTTTTTATGTTTTTTTAAAGTCCGTCCGCTACATAATGTAACGGACGATTTTTTGACAAAAATACCCTGTAGTTTAAAAAGAGTCCGTTCGTTACATTATGTAATGGACATTCTTTCTCTCATCATCTTTTCTTTCTCTCATCATCTCCCCCTCTCTCTCATTTTCCTCATTAATGCTCTGACATTCTTTTCTTTCTCTCATCATCTCCCCCTCTCTCTCTCTCTTTCTCTCTCTCTCTCTCTCTTATCTCTTTGAAATACATCTGGGTATAGCTTTTTTCTTATTTTGATCCTTCTCATCTGAGTAGTTAAAAAGAAGAAATGGGGTCAAGAAGTGGAAGGAAACAGAGGTTGTGCTCCCCTGTACAGTTAAGTCCACTGATGGAAGGCCCAGACATGGAAATGCAAGACTATCTAAGAGGTAGCTTGAAAAATGAGAGTTCATGGAAAGTTATACGGGAATGATTCATGGTCAAATGGGTTCCAACATGCTAGCCATAATTTTCAAGATTGGGGCCAAATGGGTTTTGAAATCTTAAGAACTGTAAGCTCTTACTCGAGATACATGACTTAAGACAAAAAGAGAGAGAGACAAGGCCTGATTCATTCTATGAGAGAAAGAAATGGGTATCCATCATCCACTACATTATGTAGTAGATAGGTACTTCAACCGCTACATTATGTTGCGGATAGGTACTTCAAAAACTGAAAGCGCGAGAAGGCCAAAAATGCAGCCGTGCTGTCAATTCTTGGATTTCTCTGTCAAGAATACACCAGGAATCAAAGAAAGAGAGCAGTAAAAGAGAAGTCCACTGGCTGTCTAATGTAATAAAGGATCTTCTTCATCTAGTGCTTTCGACCACCTTCAAATCGCTCTCCTCCGATCATCATGAAACCAAACATGCCCTAGCGCCGCCGCAGTAGCGCCACAGTACAAACGGCTGCGACGACCGGTTGAGCAACCTGCCCGACGAGATCCTCTGCCACATACTCTCCTTCTTACCCACCGAAAACGTCGTCGCCACATCCATCCTCTCGTCGCGCCACTTGAGCCTCTAGTCCAGCATCCCAGTGCTCGATTTCTACTACCAGCCCCACCTTCACAGCCCGCAAATGTTTGTGTAGTTCGTCAGCAAGGTGCTCGCTGGCAACAGGTCCCCCAACATCGACACATTCAAGCTTAGCTTTAAAAACTGCACTGATTTAGAACCCATATCCAGTGTCAACCGCTGCATCAAAGCCGTAATCCAACGAAGCATCGTCAAAATAGAGCTGAGTGTGTTCGCCAATCACGTCGTCAAAGGGGACAAGAGTTTTGGGGAATTTTGGTTCAAGTTCATCGTGCTGGAACCTGATGGCTCTGTTTTGGGGGCTCTTCTGGCGGAGAGGAAGATGAGAGAGAGAGAGAAACAAGTTAGAGAGGAGAGAGAAAGAGGAGACAAGTCAGAGAGGAGACATAAAATCAATGAGAGAGAGATAGTGTCAGAAGTCATCCGCTACATAATGTAGTGGATGGAATCTAAGAGGGGCATTTTTGTCCAAAAATCATCCGCTAATTATGTAGCGGACGAACTTAAAGAAAAGGCAAAAAAAAGATCTGGACCGTCCACAGATCGCACGTGGACGGCCAGATCGCGCTAGCAACTTAACCCAGTTTGCTAGCGCTCTCAACGGATCAGCTCCTATATATATATATATACATCTATATATATATGTATATATCTACATATAGATATGTATATATACATATATATGTATATATATACATATATGTATATATACATACACACACACACACACACACACACACACACATATATATATATATATATATATATATATATATACACGTATGTGGGTGTGTGTGCGCGTGTGGTTCTCTTGTCACAATATACAGCGTGTATCAATAGAAAATCAAGTGGGAAGAAAATGAATAAGCATGACAAACTGCAGTTAGACGTTCTGTTCGGTAACAGATAGAATTTGCAACATGAAATTAAGATTTGTCAAAAGCAATCTTCCGCCGATTACCATGCTTTAGTGAAAACCAGTGGAACTTGACCATCCAGCTTTTAAATAAATGAACTAACTTTATGCCTAGGTTAATTGCTTATCATGTATTATCATATAGCTAAAATATTCGATAGTTTTCTTAGTTTCTATAGGACTATCTTTTCATGCCTACATGAAGGCTCCACTGTATTCAGTTTTATTAGGCTCAGTAGTGATGTCATGTTTCCCTTTACTTTTTCAATCATACTAGCAGAGTAGTACAATCCCTTTTTTTAAGAGTCTTATAATGCTTCTGCAAATTCCAGATGACCACCTTATGTTGTTTGCCCGGCCAACTCATTCGTTTTTTTGTTTAAGTCTTCCTCTTCTTCTTTTCTTGTTGAGTTTAGAATTTTGATTTTTTTTCTTTCATGTGACTTTGCTTTTGTTAAAACCCTAATGATTTTTGGTACCATAGCGTGCCTTTTAACAGTCGTCGATTGCCGTTCCCCCCTTTTTTGGTGCAATTTTTTTATTTTTGTAGGTTGTTGACATTATGCTTAGGCAAGAAACTTTAGAAATAAATTTTTGAGCAATCATTAGCAACCATGTCAGAAAAATCATTTCATGCACCCCCATGTGGCTTGATGGGAACACGTCACTCCTGGCTTTTGTCAGCTCTTTCACACTCTCCTCAGTCTTGAACGCGCTTCTTTCTCACGCGCGACTGTCACACGTGCAGCTATCTCAGGTGCTGTTGTCTCTCTGCAGTTTCTTCTAGCGCATGCGGTCACTTCTCCGGCATGCACGCCTTTAGCACTGTCCACGCTGTGCGGCTCATTCTGGCTCAGCTCGACGGTTCAACTCTTGTAATGACTTAGTCCACGACCCTCTTCACATGGGCTTTGCCTCTCTCAAAAGATCTAGCCAATACTCTAAGATCATATGCAATATCTTATAAGGGCAATCTCATATTGTCCCACATCCAATGTGACATATTAGAATCTTCCATCCTTATGCTTTAACGTCCTTGCTAAGGCTCGATCGCACATAGCCCAGAATCTTTCTCTGTAAAGTATGTGGGATATACCTAACTACCTATTTGTTACCTCAACCATACTCTTGATAGGAATGTACCTTGGCTTACCTTCATTTCCTCCAACCATCGACAACCCAATTGGATAACACAGCCTGAGCTTTTGAGAGTTTGCTCTGATATTATCTGTAATGACCCGGTCTATGGCCTCACCATAGGGCTTTGCCTCCCAAACGGCTAGCCAATAGGTACTTCTAAGATCATAGGCAAGGTGTTATAAAGGCAATCTCATACCATCCACATCTGATGTGGGAGATAGCAACTTCTGTCTAGCAAACCAAAATTTTCTCTCTTTGACTCATTCAACGCTATTTTTACCAATTTTGCTCTCTTGTTGACATGTCCTTACATTGTCTGGATGAGTTCTTTTTGTTTATGCGGTTATTTAGACCTTATTCCCACCTATTCAGATATCCTGTCCAATTCAAAATTCCAGATACACTACTTGCTTCTTTATTTTCTTCCACATTGAGGCTCTTTATAATCTCCTCCTCATGCCAATATTTGGATCAAGGCTCTTTATAATCATCCTCATCGAGGCTTCTTTTCCTTGTGTGTGTTCGACGAGCTTGGCTTTGTTTCCTTCTCTCTTTAGACTTAATCTCTGAACTTCTTTTATTGTATCTCCTGATTTTAGCCAAGACTATTTTCCTTGTGCCTTTGGAATTCACACCTTGTTTATTATAAAGGTCGAGAGACCTCGTCGCTAGACCTTCATGGTTATAGAAATTCTCCTGGGTACTTTTTTCAAGGTCGTCAGGCCTCATCTTGCGGCCTGCATGTTCGGACCTCACCTCGGCCCAGTTTCCCAGGTCTCTTTTCGTGATCGTTAGGCCTTACCCCGATACTTATATGGTTGTCAGACCTGGCTTTTTCTTGCTTTGGTCATGGGAGCTTATTTTGGATCTTAAATTGAATGCACTGGACCTAAGATCTACAACACTATGACCTCAACTTGGACTTCCTTAATGCAGCGTGCATGAAGACAATCTTCGGGCTTACCCTCCAAACTCAAGCTTGTTTTCTCTACCATCTTGAGTTTGGGGGGGGCGGGGGGGGGCTTTAGATAACATAATAGTATGTCAATTGCATATTCTGTATTATCCTAGGTCTAAAATATGTAGCTCTCCTAGTTTTTGTAGGACTCTCTTTTCATGCCTAAATATAGGCCCATCTACTCTGTTTTAATATGCCGAGTTATAATTTTATCTTTCACTTTACCTATTGTAGACACCCCATTTTTGTATTTCTTTCTATTCATCTATAATTATTAGGTTTTATTAACAATTAATAATTATTGTTATGGGTGAAGGCATAATAGTATATTAAACTTATTCTATTAAGTCCAACATTTAGTCTAGTCTAGTCCAGTTGTCATGTCCAGTCTATTAATTTGGTCCAGTCCACCTCAATTAGTTGGGTCCAGTCCAAGTTAGAAGATTGTGTTTCACTTAGATGATTTGGGATTATCTCGCGATTAATCCTTGATTTATATGAAATGTGAAGATAATTTTTGAATATGGTAAATCCCATTTATTTAATCAGATATACTTGCAGAATTAGGCACAAATAATGTCCAAAAATTCAAAAAATAAGAAAAAAAAAACTAAAATCTATAGGATGAACTGACCAGTTTTCGACAAAACCAACCGGTTAGTCAATTTTTTCAGTTTGCAATTTCTATCAAATATTTTATTTTATCACCAGATTATAGATGGTCATCCTCAACATTTTTTGCCCTAACATCTTTTCGCCCCAGACCTCCATAAAAAATCTTTTTGGCCATATTTTAAGGGATAAGCTTTTTTTTTTTCTCTCTAGTGCTTTTATATCATTTCTTCCCTAGAAATGTGATATATCAGTTGTAAAAAGAAATTTAGCACTTCATACTAATATCCCCATGTAAATAAGTCACTTGAATAGTTGATTCGTCATAAAGTGTTCCTCAGTCTTCTAGGCAAGTGCATTCTTGAGGTATATTTACAAAGCTTTATAGACTACTTTAGATTATGGTAGTCTAAAGTGTCATTCTGCAAACTCATTTCAATTATAAACTATTCAAAACAGTCTTTCATTTTATTTCTTAATATAGTTTGAGTCAAGGACCAAAATATACGTCATCACCCGTAGGCTCCGGTCGAACTATGATGGTTTCGATTTTGGTTTGTCCGATTAGATACATAGGCAATTTGACCCCTATTGTCGGATTCAAACCAAGAATATCGAATTAGAACTAGGATGGGATTTATGCATATTTATGTGCTTAAGGCCAAAAATCAATAAATATAAAGTAGAGATTAAAAGGGTATGGTAGGTACCTAAAACCTTCCCGACGTATAACTTAGTCCCCGAACCCATTTTTCTGTTTTCAATGGATTATTAGGTGTTGTACATTTACAGGATTTGTTTTCGTATTTTTGTATTCTGTTTTTGTTTTCCAAATTTTAGTATTCAGTACCGAAATCGGATTTTATACTTTTAGGGTAGCGTTTGGTAACACTTTCAGTTTTGGTTTTCTGTTTAAAAAAAAAAACAAAAACCAAAACCAGTTTAATTTTGTTTTTACAAAAACAAATGGGTGTTTGATAACCTAATTTTTATTTTGTGTTTTTTTTTCTTTTGGGTGTTGGATTACCCAGTTCTTATGTTGAATTGTTTATTTGGTGGTGGTTTGCGGTGGCAGTGGCGATGGTGGTCGACGGTGGTGGTGGCCGACCGCTGGCGGTGGCTTCTGGCTGCCCGCAGTCGCCCGCTGTGGCTGCCTGCTGCCTGAGGAGGTTGTCGATCACCGACGGTGGCTGCTGGCCGCCAGAGGAGGCTGTCGGTCACCAGCGCTGGGCAGTGGCCGTGGGTGATGGCTGCCGACGGCTGAGGGGGTGATGGTCTTAAAATAAAAATAAAAACTAAAAACCGAAAACTTTGTTTTAGAGTTTTAAAAAATAACCTTGTTTTAAAAACTGAAGGAAAAAAACGAAAATTGTGTGTCAAACGAGTTTATTTTCTTCAGTTTAAAAAACTGGAGAAAAAACTGAAAAAATAATGGTTACCAAACTGAGCCTTAGTGTTTTTACCAGTTTTTCGTATCTACTTTTTTTAGTGTTTCCTGTACGTTTACAATTTTCATTTTTATTTTCATTTTCAGCGACTTTTTTGGATTCATTCCTGTATGTTTAGCATTTTCTACACTATCTGTACCCATATCTTCCCATTTTTACCCTATTTTCAACCTAACAAATTATTTTTATACCCTCCATTTATCTTACCAATAACCTCTTCATACTCACCTTTTACATCTCTCAAAAAAGTCATTAATCAACCTAAAAAAAATCCCATCACGTTGGGCCCACCCCAATTCCCTTCCCTTCACCTGTTCGGGGCCTCTAATTTTTTTTTTTCAGGCTTCCCCTCCCCCTGAAGCCTTCCCCTTTCCCTTCTCTTCTTCCTCGGGCCCAATTTGTCCAAGACTTCCCCTTCCCTTATTTCCATGGCCCACATTATCATTTCTGACGTGACAAGGAATAAAGGGTTAGAGGAATGGAAGAAAAAATGTTCAACAATTAAAACTCAGTGTAGTTTTCTCTTACAGGAGAAACTTAGTGGCGAGAAAAGGTGAAAACATCTATGGGCAGTTTTCATTTTTTTGGTACTGTTTCAATATTATGATTCGATACAAATATAGAAAATGATAAAAGTATGCAAAAAAAGTATCTTTTTCATCATCATTACAAAAACAAAAGACAAATACTGTAAATGTACAAAACCTTAGTCTTTGGTCATTTTTAGGTTTTTTTTTTTAATTTTCTTTTATTTTATAAAATAAGATGGCAACTCCTAATATTAAACCTTTCTCGGTTCTAGGATTTTTTTTCAAGGCAGTTTGCTATAGTGGTGACTTTGGTGGGGACTAAAACAAAAGGACTAGCTTCGATTTTTTTTTATTGCTTTTCTTAGCCTTTTTTGCATTTTCTGTTATTTTGGGCAATATGCTATGACTATGGTAATTGTGCTTTTATTTTATGACTCACACACGTGCACGATTGTTCCAAACCCACCCATTCAAAGGCAAGGGTTGAAACACCTAAACTTCCTAGTTATCAGGGCGAATTCGACTGTACTCTCACCTCCGAGACCTAGTACTGAGACCCTCTTATTTCTTGCTATATAAAATTATTTTTCTTCATGTACTGATGATCGCCCATTATTAACTACCTGTACTATGAGTGGTAGGTATATCGTACAAGTCCAGCCGGCGGAATGACCTTGCACCTGGCATTGAGAGAAGAATCCACAAACCCGGGCCATTTCAATGGTCTACCTTTTTTCTCAGAGAATACATGTTTGGTCTATGTTATATTGGAAAGGAAAGTGGCCAGTATTCTACAAGCTAGCTGGTATTCTCGCTAAAAAGGAAGAATCTGACCAACCGCCCGATTTCTCAATAGACAAACCGAAAGGTTAGTCAGTAACTTTAATCCTTGTAAATTCGAACTGGCTAATTTTTACCTAAGCTTCCAATCCACTGACCAACCGCCAGTTAACCCAAAACGTTACCGGACGGTTAGTTAGGGTCTCCCAAGATGACCGGTTGATGCATAAGGTTACCAGACAATTAGTCAAAACCCTGACATTCTTAAACTTTTTCAAAATTATCCCATTGACCCACAAAGTTACGAGATAGTTAGTCAGCATCCTGTCTTGATTCTAGAATTTGTCAGAAATCCAATAATACCTCACCGTTCAACCGGTTGGAACTGAACTGTTAACCCATAAGGTTTTCTAACGGTCAGTCAGAGCCCTGAAGTTTATCGATTCCTTATCCTCGTAGGGGTATAGATCTGTCAGTTTCGTATGTGTCTACAGTTAAGGGTAAGAAACGCTGGTATACAAATTCATCAGGGAAACTCAAACAAACCCCAACGACCGAAGAATCCCCTCAGATGGTAGATTTTAATCCGCATCCTTAGAGAACTGTAGAAAGATTTTTAACCAGTTTTGCAGCTCTGGCCAATTGGCAAGCAGTGACCACTTATGATATCGAAAACCTTAAGAAGAAGGGTAAAAAGAAGCATGAGGATAAGTCTAAGACTGAAATGAGACATGATAAGAATAAAATCTAGTTTGAGTGGCAATACGAGTCAGAGGATGATGAAGGAAAACCTGCAACTCCAAAATAAAAAGACAAGTTGGCTGCACTTGAATAACAAGTTGCCCAGATGAGAAAGGTAGTTGACTAGATGGACCTTAGTGCTCTCACCCTATATCTCAAAGACCGACTATCACCCAACTTTAAAATGCCCGATATGAACAAATTCAATGGAACCACTGACCCTAAGATACATGTTAAGATGTACACGCATGTTTTGGCTCCTTGTGGAGTCAATCGAAACCAACTGATCAACTCTTTCACCGCACCTTGATAAGATCCACCTCTCGATGGTTCGTCACCCTAAGAGAGGCAACAATTGAGCCAATGCCCTTAGGCATAAGTTAGCATTTTTTTTAACCATGGAGTAAATATTGCATGGCCCTAAACTATTCATCAAGTTCATTTGTGACCATTAGATATGATAGGACTGATGTGATAGGATGCAGGGTTAAGAATTGGAGGAGGTTATTATACAATATATTCAATGGTCCTAGATGGTCGGGACTAATGGTTCCACACAACCAAATATTTTATACTAGTCATATAATGGGTAAAATACACGAGAAACCCATAATAGGTAAACTCTTTCGGATCATCAAATCTAGACACTATAGCCGCTTCGTTAAATGAATTTTTAGATTACGGATGAATATATGCATCCTTCAAGACATTACTGCCCTTTACCATTTGGAATCGAAAAAAGTAAATAAATACAAAATACCCAAGAACTTATGCCAATAGGATCTAAAAAATTAAAAATGAAAAAAAAAAACAAAAACAAAAGTCTTATACTTTTGATGCTATTGCTAGTCACACTGCTTTGCAAAGCAATTATATACTCTCTCAGTCTGGATGCCTAACACTTTGTACGTTATATGTATGTAAGTCTACAATTACATGTGAATGGATGTTATAGTTTCCCTCTAATTTATAAATTTTCATCTCACATTTTCACAATTCCCCAATTTTCCCTAACTATAAAAGTGTATTTTGTCCAAAATTCTTCCAAATTCTGCTCAAGTTCTTCCTATATTCAAATAAGGAGCCAAGAAAAAACTTCACCTAGACCTACTTTATTAATGTGCTCAATGTGTGTTACCACCATTGAATTAAATTTATGTTATTGTGACACAAGACATATTAACATTGACGGGGTAATAATTTGATAAAAAATGGTGGAGGTTTTAGGTGGCAACTATAGACTGAGGGTGGGGGTTTTTTCAGAGGCTTTGGTCGTAGTTGTTAGGTGTAGTATGGCCTATGAATTTTCATAAGAGGGTTGTCCATTTTGCTTGAGGCGAAGGGATGAAGTATATTTAGTGTGTAATAATGGAAGAAGAGAGTCTTTTGGGCACCATTTTGCATTTTTAGCTGACCAACAAACTTAGTTAGGGAAAGGGACTTACTAGACACGATTAGGGAGTAACCATGGTTTTCTGATGGGTTGTTAGTGTAGTTTACCCTAATGTACATGCATTAGAAGCCAACAGGCAATTAGAGGCCTTGTAAACACAAGAATGCTTGCGATGCCTAATATTCCTAGTAAAATTGTCCAGCAGAGCCTATATCAAACGAGAAACACAAGTTTATACTATAAAAAAAACTTAAAAAGTTGCAAGAGTACGAGATATTTTTCTCGAACATAGTATATTGCAATCAGAGGAATTAATTATTCTTTCACCTTTAACTTTGGCTTCCAAAGCCGTTGGCTAACACCTGTTAGTCAATATGCTTGTAGAGCATTCCATGTTTTTCAATCCTAATTGCAACAAGGGTCACCTCGCAATTGAGTAGAGGCATGGATCTACTCAACTCAAACTTCTATAGTTGCCAGACTCTTGTTCAGCCTATATTAGAGCCATTTTCTTGGCTCACTATCATTTTGACAGAGGACTACGTCTATGCATGCTCAATGAAATACGGTTTAACATCCGATTGAGGGACATTGCCCTCACGATCAGGAATCTAAATTCTACCAGGAGAAGGATTGCCCACTGCAACATCCCTAACCTTAACTGACGTGGGTAATGCATTTTATAAATAGTAGGGGATGCCAAGTACACAAACAATCATATTTGCACTTTCAGTTATTTAGAGCATTCCCAGCATATTTGGGCTTAAGCCTCAGATCATTAACGTCGACGACATCCTAACTTTTCTCTTATATGTGACATAACCTAGTCTTTTCCATCAATTATTTTGTACAGATTCATTCCATAATAAAGATCGCCATCCGTGGGACCAAATAAATAGTCATAAGACCTCAAAAGATGACAAAATTAATGGAAAACATAAAAACATCGCCTGCACAATCTTTGGTAGACACACTAACAACGTATCCCTCAAATGGTCTGATTATGTGGAGGCTCATGTGGCTACCGCCTAAAGAGGGGAGAATAGATCATCAACTCTCCATAACTTGAGGTAACCTTCACAGTAATAAACAAATGATTGATGTGACAAGGTATTATGCACTACAGGTTTGCCCAAATATGTCTGTCTACCAGTGATTAGTTGGCCTTAAGCATAATAACTTTAGCATGTGACTTGGAAATGTAGGCTAATTTTAGGTGAAGCTTTACCATATATACCGTTATCTAGGGCTCAGATCGACTCTACGACCTTTCTATTGCAGAACTACTTGACTTGGTCCTCGGCATTGCTCATCAATCTGTCCCTCAACCAAGGGCACAACATGAGAGGAATTGTGTCACACTCGTTGTAACCCTGAGCCGCTCATGGTTGATGAGCCTATAGGTCATGTGACCAAGAGTAAACAGAATTACATGATCTTGTTGAGGTTGAGCACACATGTTAACAATATATGCCTAAGGATGAAAAAGTTAAAAGAAGCTCTAGGCATCTTACCATGAGTCCAGATTAGACGAAGATGAGATGAGGATCCCTAAAAATTGTCTATACAACCTACTTACTCAAAGCCACCTCATATACCCCAACAAATAGGTATGAATTAGAAACTTGAGAAGATAAGCTACTAGATCCAAGTCCTTACTTTGGGTCACCTAATGAAACTCTAATTGAATTTGACATGATGAAATGTTCTTTCACAATGGAAGCAATGCAAGCTTTAAGATGCCTACTTCTAACCTCTATAATGGCACCACTAACCCATGAGATCATGTTAGAGCCTTTAGTGTCGACATGTTTTTTTTTCAAAAATAGGTTTCTGGTGCTGTTATCCAAAAGACCTCCCATTGCCTTCTCATCCAATAATCCAACTCATCAGGCTCTTTAAACATTTTGGAAACATTTCATGTTTTTTCCCTGTAATCCAAGTCCTTCTCTCATCACTGTACTCTTGCACCAAATGATTCAAGCCAACCTTGCTACTGCGTTCTCATCCACGGGACTTTTAGGTAAACCTCATCCTTTCTCATCTCAATGACATCTTTATTCATGAGCATCTCATCACACGACTTGGGATTATAATCCCTATGTACATACCAATCTACATTCAAATATCTTATTGTCTAGCAGCAGGCATGCATTCTTTGCCTATTCGAGCCGTTCGTGACTTCCAACCATATACATCTTAAACATCTCTTAAGTTGTATAATGTTTTTCATATTCCTCAACTTTAAGGAAATTTATTATTTGTTGTTAATAATAATAATTTATTCCTCAACTTCTAGGAAATTTATTAATAATGCAGCATGATTTTTCTTCCCACGATTTTGTTATACATGACTAGGGAATGGGGCAGGTGATCGAGAAGAGGAATCAAGAAGAATTTACTTTTCCTTGCAGATCGTATTACTGAGCATTGCAAAAAAGAAAAAGAAAAAAAACCGCAAACGAGTTCAATTTCTGCAGTTTTCTTTCTGTTCCTTCAAAGTACTCTATTGCATTGTCGATTTGGTCATCCAAATCAACATAGAGCCAATTATGATTTGCAACAAGATGTTACCTATGATGCCAATGAAGTGGGTCCGCAATCGACATGAAGTTACCACAAGGAATGTAGTCCGAGTCAGATAGCAAGTATGCTGATGTGGGACACAACAAGGACGAAGCAAGGGTAGAGACCAAGGGCTTCCCAGACAGAGCCTGAGAGTCGCAGTGCTGCAAGGGCGATGGCGTGGGGTGAATGCACAATGAAAGTCACAGTCCGATATTTAGGTCCAAAGTTAAGGTCCTGTATATTCCTCTCTAGAATTCTAGAATGAGAAAATGAGTTCTAAAAATGTCAAGAGTCCCTGAATGAATTCTCAAGACCCTTATTTATAAAGGTTGAGATAATGATGTCATCAACTGACACATGGCATTCTTTGGGGGTGACATGTCACCGATGGGGTCCACAGGTGTCGGTGCTCCACAGACTGTCGGATCGCATATTTATCTGGCTTGCCCCCCCATAGCGTCACTCTGACTGTCTAGAAAGACTGGCTCACACAGCGCTGGTCTGGCCATAGAGCCCCCTTGATCTAGCCACCAGTCCAAAGCCCTTGTAGAGTCCCAAAAGGCGTCGAAAGACGCAGAGGACTTATCAGTGGTGGGGAAGACTCGATGCTCAACTGTCATGCAGGCTAGGTGCGATGCCCTCCGGAGACCTGCTCTAGTTTCGGAGTGACATGGGGGGTCACAGTTCCTAGGGGTGCCAATAAAAGCATCTAGTGCCAGAGCACATAGACTAGTCTAGTAGACACCCTAGCGGAGATAGTGTCCTGGAGGAGTTGCCTATTATGCGGGTGAATCCTTGTGCCGAAGCACTCGGAGTGCGCCAAGGTATTGTCCCGAAAGAGTCACCAATCCCCGCGGGTGAGTCCTTGTGCCGTCGTACTTAGAGAATGCCAAGACAGTATCCTGAAAAAGTTGCCTACCCGATGGGCTGAGGTAGCATCCTAGAGGAGCCATCTACCGGGGAAAGGGGAGTCTTTCTGCCGAAGCACTTAGAGGGCATAGATAATGTCCTGGATGAATCACCTATCCCCACGAGTGAGTCCTTGTACTGGAACAATCAGAGCGTGCCGAGGTAGTGTTTGGGAGGAGTCGCTTACCCGACAGGCCGAGGTAGCAACCCGGAAGAGCAGAAGGAGAGTCTTCATACTGGAGCACTTGGAGCTCCTTGGTAGAGATAATGTCCCGGAGGAGTCACCTATCCCCACAGATGTTGCACACTCTGGGTAATAGGTCAAAGCATGTTCCACGACCAAGGCAAGATGTGCATGGTGTGGTGAATGGATGGACCAAACAAGGGGTGTGGTAGTGTGACAAGATGCTAGGGGGCATGACTGTATAAGTAGCGCGACACATGGGTGCAACGGACTGTGTGGTTCCTGGGTCACATGATATGAAATGGTGCACGGGCGGGGCGACAGGTATTGCGGAGTCAGCGCTCAGGTGCGGGCAACGGGTGTCGCAGAGTCAGTGTACAAGTGCGAGCGACGAGTGTTGCGGCGCCGGCGTGAACGCAGAGCTCCGATAACGTTTGGCTATAGGAAAAGGAAGGGAGTGAGTAGCATTGGAAAGCCAAGGCTAACCTCCAAAGAGGGAAGGCGGCCGATCCTCTAAGAGGAAGGCGCGCCAACCGCCAAGGGGGGAGATCACTACAAGAAAATATGCTTTTAGCGACGGATTTTTACCGACGGACAAGATTTAGTCGGTAAATAGTCTTTTACCGACGGAAATAACCGTCGATAAAACTTCCATCATTAAATAGTATTATCAATGAAAAGTACTTTGCCGACAAATTTTTTTGAGCGGTTTTCTAGCGACGGAATTTTTGTCGCTATAACTTTTTTACAAATTAGTTTTTTGGAAGAGTTTTATAAAAAAATTTATCCGACGGAATGTTGTCGTCGCTAAAAAATCCGTCCATAAAGGACATAATTCACTGAGGGACTTTTAGCGATGGGTTAATTCTATCGCTAAAAGATATATATATATATATATATATATATATATATATATATATATATATATATATATATAATTTGTTTCAGATTTTTCACTCACTATCTCTCTTCTCCTCTCAGTTTTAACACTTTCACTCTCTCAGTTCTCACCGACACCATCTCACGACTCACGGGCGCCTCACTCCGACAAAGTGCAGACCGGCGACGGCAGCCACGACACGAGCCCACGACACAAGCCATGATCTGGATCTAGACCTACACGCTGATGGCGAGCTCACAGTCACTAACGAGTGGCATCCTCACCTCAACCAGCGTCACGATGAATGATCTTCAACACCTGACTCCACGTCTCCACCGGCGACATCTGGTATGTTCCCAAATCGCCTTGCATCATGCATCTCCCCTTCATTCTCTTGAATCTGCGTGAGCCGTGGGGTATTGAATCACTGATTGCTTTATGTGTAGCTTCATTCTCATGTCTGAATCTAATCGAACCCTAAATTAGGGCTAATCAGAGTGAGATATAATTGGCGTATCTTTTTCTATTTGATTTAGCTGTTGATTTTTAGTTATTAATTGATGATTTTAGGTCGTTAATTGATGATTTTAGATTGTTAATTAATTGTGCATTGAGCATTTGAGATATTGAGATTGTTGACGGAAGATGGGACCCAATTGGATTGAATGTGTGATTTTTATTGCATTGAGCATTTGAGAATTGAGATTGTTGACAGAGGATGGGACCCAATTGGATTGAATGTGTGAGTTTTATTAATTTTTATTGCATTGAGCATTTGAGAATTGAGATTGTTAACGCAGGATGAGACTCAATTAGATTATTGTCCGGAGGTGTCAGACACGTGTCTGGAGGTGTCCGACATGTGTCCGGATGTGTCGATGAGGTGTCAAGGTGTCGGTAGGTCACGGACACCCTGTCCGATCGACACCGACACCGAAAAATGTCATATTTTGGCTTTATACTTGTGGACACCTCTTCAAGGGGTGACGGACACGGTGTCCGGCATTTAAAAAATAAATCAATGTCTTTGAACGTATCCGGAGGTGTCGGATGCGTGTCCGGGGGTGTCGGACACGTGTCGGTAGGTGTCGAACACGTGTCCGGAGGTGTCGAACAAGTGTCCAGAGCTGTCCGACACGTTTCCGGATGTGTTGAAGAGGTGTCGAGGTGTCGATAGACCACGAACACCACGTCCGCTTGACATCGACACCAAAATGTCACATTTTGGCTTTATACTTGGGACACCTTGTTAGGAGGTGTCCGACACCTCTTCAAGGGGTGACGGACATGGTGTCAAACACTTGTCGGTAGGTGTCAGACACGTGTCTGGAGGTGTCGGACACCACTCCGCATAATTATGCCTAATAACCCAATTAAGCCTAATTAGCCCTAACTAGGACTAATCAACACTACTCCGCATAATTAAACCCGATTATTAGCTCAAAATAACCCTGATTACTCCTAATTAACCCTAATTAGCTATAATTAGCCCAAGGTAATCCTCATTAACACTAATTAGTCCTAACATAACCCAATTAAGCCTAATTAGCCCTAATTAAGACTAATCAACACTACTCCGCACAATTAAACCCAACTATTAGTTCAAAATAACCCTGATTACTCCTAATCTACCCTAATTAGCTATAATTAGCCCTAGGTAATCCTCATTAACACTAATTAGCCTTAACATAACCCAATTAAGCCCAATTAGCCCTAATTAGGACTAATTAACAATACTTCGCACAATTAAACCTGACAATTAGCTCAACATAACCTTGATTACTCCTAATCAACCCTAATTAGCTATAATTAGCCTAAGGTAATCCTCATTAACACTAATTAGCCCTAACATAACCCAATTAAGCCTTAATTAGGACTAATCAACACTACTCCGCACAATTAAACCTGGCTATTAGCTCAAAATAACCTTGATTACTCCTAATCAACCCTAATTAGCTATAATTAGCCTAAGGTAATCCTCATTAACACTAATTAGCCCTAACATAACCCAATTAAGCCTAATTAGCATGAATCAACACTACTCCACACAATTAAACCCGGCTATTAGCTCAAAATAATCCTGATTACTCATAATCAACCCTAATTAGCTATAAATAGCTCAAGGTAATCCTCATTAACACTAATTAGCCCATAGATGGTTTAATTAATCGTTGTTTATAGACCCTGCATTCTTTATAGTCATTGTTGTTTTGCGATGTCCATTGGCAACGAGATGGTTCAACTCGTTGCCAACGAATTACATTTAAAGTGGAATTGGTAACATATGCAACGATCTTTCTGTAATTTTGTTATTTCGGAAAGATTCTTGCATATGTTATCAATTTCTAAACGCATGCATGTATAAAAACCCTTAGTTCCCATTTAAAGGTACTCATTACAAAGTAATGCTTTGTAATGAGCCTTTGAATGTCCAGTTTGGAAAATTTGGAAAAGCTACGTGTTTATAAAATAGTGTTTCAAAAACTCATGCTCTGTGTTCAATGTTGTGGATATTTGGTACACGTTCTCATGTGTTTCTCCGGGTGCATACAGATCTGATATTCTAACATTTGTCAAACCTAGCAAGGCAAGGTTAGATGAATGTTAGAACACCTAATCGATGTTGTGTACTTGGAGAAATGCAGAGAGGTGCTGTCGAATTTTCCGCAGACATAGAACTAAGCATGAGTTATTCACTGTTTTATAAACATGTACTTTTCTAAATGGGATATGACCACTACCTATTAGAGAATGTAAGGAAAATATATAGACATGTTGCCACATTCATGCATTCATATTTATATCATCATGCCTAATGATTGGTCATAATTGAAGATGGTATATAGTACGATAATTCAGTCATCATGTCGGTCGATCGAAGTTGAATGAAAAGGAAGAATGCTGACGATTTTGAGGATCGCGTTGATGAATTTCTCGACTTCGCTTACGTGCATCCTACACATGTTGACTTTGATAAGATAAGGTGTCCGTGCGGTAGATGTGAGTTGTTGCATTGGAGAAAAATAATTAAAGTAAAATGGCATCTTCATCGGTACAGTTTTATGGGTGGATACACAAGGTGGACGCAGCACAGAGAAACGATAGTAATGTTTTCCAACTCGGCTAGTCAAATTGAAGCTAGGGAGGAGGCACAATATGATTACTGAGATATGATTATGGATGTTGGGCATGCTAATGTTGACTGGGGTAACGATGGTGGTGACGACAATCCCCAACCGCCGAACGAGGGGGCTCATCAGTTTTATGAGTTGTTGAGAGTTGCGGAAGAGCCGCTGTGGGATGGAGCTCTAAAACACACACGGTTGTCTGCGGTTAGTAGGTTATTACAGTTGAAATCAGACCACGGGCTAAGTGAGAAAGGTTTTAACGAGTTTGTTACCTTAATTAAAGAAATTCTACCCGAAAGTGAAAAGTTACGGCCGTCGTACTATGACGAGAAGAAGATGATGAGAAAACTTGGGTTGAGCTATGAGCAGATAGATGCATGCAATAACGATTGTGTATTATTCTGGAAAGAGAATAAGGATTTGTCACGATGTCCAGTATGTGATCATTCGAGGTACAAACCGGACAAAGGGAAGAAGAAAAACATTGCATGAAGGATATTGCGATATTTTTTGGTCACACCACGGCTTCAGAGAATGTACTACTCCTCCAATACGGCTGAACATATGAGGGCTCACCATGAGACTCTTTGCAACGATGGCGATGTGCTGACACACCCAGCTGATGGAGAGGCGTGGAAGAAGTTTGACTGCATGCATCCAGTCTTTGCTCAAGAGGTTTGGAATGTTAGACTTGGTCTGGCAACCAATGGGTTCAACCCTTTCGGTCAGTCTACCACGCCTTACTCCGTTGGCCTGTTATTATTGTCCTGTACAACCTTCCACCAGGCATGTGCATGAAGAAGCCGTACATGTTCTTGTCGTTGCTTATTTCGAGGCCGAAGAGTCCCGGCAAGGACATAGATGTGTATTTAAGGCCGTTGATTGATGAGTTAAAACAATTATGGAATCATGGAGTCGAAACATATGATGCATCCCTTAAACATAATTTTCAGATGAGGGCTGCTTTGATGTGGACTATACATGATTTCCTTGCATTGGGAATGACGTGTGGCTGGAGCACACATGGGAAGCTAGCATGCCCTGCTTGTATGGGCGTGAACCCCGGTCATACGTTAAAGCACGGCGGAAAACCCTCGTGGTTCGGATGTCACCGTAAGCTTTTGCCACCGGGCCATCAGTTTCGTAGGCAGAAGGATAAATTTGACGGGACAATCGAGCGTGAGGTTGTCACACTGGACTACCCATCTGGTGAAGAAGTGCTCTCACACCTGGAGGCACTTGATACTGACATACCACACGGCAAGGGTGTGCCAGATCAGAAGATTCCAGGGTACGGGAAAGAGCACAACTGGAGAAATTTTTTGTATCTTTTGGGAGTTAGCCTACTGGAGGACGCTCGTTATTCGAAACAACATGGATGTGATGCATATTGAGAAGAACGATTTTGATAATGTGTTCAACACAGTGATGAATGTCAAGGGAAAATCGAAAGATCACCTTAAAGCGAGAAGGGATCTACAACAGTTGGGTGTACGCCGTGAATTGCATCCTCGGACAGTCAGTGGGAGGACGATACTTCCGAAAGCACCTTACTGTCTAGACAAGAAACAAGTGGAGAAGGTCTGTCAGTGGGTTAAGAATTTGAAGCTTCTGGATGGGTTTGCATCCAACATATCTCGTTGTTGCAATGTATCAGAATGCAAGTTTCAAGGGATGAAGAGTCACGACTGCCACGTATTCATGGAGAGATTCATTCCTATTGCCTTCCAGGGACTGTTGCCACTGGTTGTTTGCGAGACTTTGACTGAATTATCTCATTTCTTTTGAGATATATGTTCTTCTACGATCCGGGTGAGTAACATGGAAGTGCTTGAGAAGAACATTGTGGTGACGATTTGCAAGCTAGAGAAAATCTTCCCACCTTCGTTCTTTGATTCAATGGAGCATCTGCCTGTTCACTTGGCATATGAAGCTAAGATGGGTGGACCTGTGCAATATCGGTGGATGTATCCCTTCGAGAGGTAATCTTTAAATTGTTACAGTTGTTCGTTTACACTTAATGCGACACCTGTTATCATTGATATTCCACCTAACTCGATTCAGTAAACTTCTAGGTTCATGTTCTATTTAAAGAAAAAAGTCTGCAATAAGGCTCGGGTTGAGGGCTCAATTCGGAGGCTTACGTAATGGAAGAGCTTGTAAACTTTTGTAGTCAATATTTCGGGCCTGATGTTGATACACGGTTAAATCAACTAGGCCGAAATGACCCCGGATCAAGCACAAATTTGGAAGGGCAATTGTCAATATTCAAGCAGCCAGGTAGTCCGTTCGGCCGAACGTATACTCGATGGCTAACAGATGAAGAGTACAGTGCTGCAACAATATATGCCCTTCTAAATTGTGATGAAGTTTCGGCATTCGTTGAGTAAGTTGATGTCTTAATTCACTTACATTGTTGTACATAATTGAAAGTGTGTGATAAGCGAGTTAACTATATTGGTTTGCAGTGAGTTTGATGTGGAATCTTTAATCACTGATCCCACTGGACTTGAATCTCATCGAAAATCACAATTTGTACAGTGGTTCAAAAGGTGTGTAAGTCTTTAACGAAATTATATTATGTGTTATATACAGTTTTGTGGCCAATTAGTATACTGATTTATCCTTAATTTTTACCGTCATCTACAATATGTTCAATCACTGGATAGACCAGTAGCCTCTTAATTGAAATTACTATCTCAAGGTCCTAACAAACAAGCATCTCGTCATGGAGGCTATATCATCAACGGGTTTAGGTTTAAAGTAAAAGATGATGACCGAACAAAACAAACACAAAACAGTGGAGTCTTGGTCAACGGCGACTGTTATGCCAAGAATTGCATGGACTTTTACGAAGAACTAGATGAGATTGTTGAGCTAACAAATCTGGGTTCCCAAAACCTCTTAGTAATGTTCAAGTGTACGTGGTTCGAGGAATCCGTGTTAGCTCTCAAGGGATTGTAGATGTTAATGTCAAGTCAAGACTTACATCAGACGAGCCCTTTTTTTTTAGACCACCACCCTCCCACCACTGGCAGCCACCTCAGGCGACCACCGCCGGAGACTACCGGCCGCCGGCGACCACCGCCGGAGACTGCCGCAACCACCTCCGGTCGCCGGCAACCACCGGCAGCCACCACCGGCCACCGGCAACCACCGCCAGAGACTGCCGGTAGCCACCTCCGGCAGTCTCCGGCGACCACCGCCGGAGACTGCCGGTAGCCACCTCCGGCCGCCGACAGTCGGCCACCACCGCCGGTGACTGCTGGCAGCCACCTTCGGCCGTCAGCCACCACCACCACCGTCGACCACCGCTACGCCCCACCACTGCCACCGCAAACCACAAAAAAAAAAGTCAAAATAAAAAGGGTTACCAAACACCCAAAAAAAAAACCTAAAAAAAAAAAGGGGTTATCAAACACCCACTTGTTTTTATAAAAAAAAATAAAAAAAATTAAGCTGCTCTTTAAAAAACTGCTCTTTAAAAACTGAAAACAAAAAAAAAAAATTTGTCAAACGAACCCTAAGTCTCTTGCTTTTCATTTTTTGGTTGCGTGTGTCTTGCTCTTCTGCCTCCCATTCAACGTCAAAAGTTTGTCTGCTCAATCTTAGAAGGTGCGTGTTTGTTGGCTACGCATGCAGCTAAAAAGGTTTCCTGTGTTAAAAGGCTCCATAAAAATCCTAGCCTCTTGTAATGTCGTTTTCCTCGATAAAATTTACGATTTTCATTCTTCATCATTGTCACCTCACTACAAGAAATTTGCCATTTAGCGACGAACATGGTTCGTCGAGGAAGGTCTCATATTCGTCAAGAAATACATACAGTGACGAAAAAAATTCATCCTAAAGTTCGTCAAAGACTCGCCGTCAAGAAATGTATTTTTCGATGAATATATGTGTTCGTCAATAAAAAACATATTTATTGACGATTTTTTACTTCGTCAAGGAATGTCTGATATTTAACGACGAACTATTTCATCAAAATAGTTTGCTCGAATTTGTCACTAAATGTTCAAGTTCGTCAAGAATGGGTTAATTTTTCGACGAACTTGGGTTCGTCCACAAATGATTCATCGTCACTATTTTTTCCCTTGACATCTTGACTTCGTCGCTAATGGTGGCATTTGTTGACGAACTCAAGTTCGTCACAAAAACCTTGATCCTCAAAATTCTTTCTTGACATATTGGCTTCGTCGATAATGGTGACATTTGTTGACGAACTCATGTTCGTCAGTAAAACCTTGCTCGTCACAATTTTTTCCTCGACATCTTGGCCTCATCGTTGAAAACTACATTCAACGACGAAGAGTTTGTCATTACTTGTTGCCCCTTCAACGACAAATACTTTGGTCTTTGATAAGCATCCAACTCTAAAGACAAATAATAGAAAGATTTTATGTAACGACAAATAATGGAAAGATTTAGTGACAAATAATAAAAAAAAAAGTCTTCATCTAATATATAAATTAATGCTATCCATTACAAACTTTTAGTTGGTTACAATGTGAGGACATAAGTACGTAGCAAAAAAGCTTGACATATTTCCTAAGTACAAATTAACACTATACAAACACAATGCACATGGGGATGCAAATGCAACCATCCTAGTGGTTGGTGAAGCAAAAAATATCGACCACTTGCTTCATATCATGTCCAGAGATGATCCGTATATCGCATCCGAAAACACCGCAACTAAAAGAACAATATTTGCAAGCCTGCATTAAAAATGAAAAGAGGAATATAAGTATTAATGTTAAGATGCTGCTCAAACCTCTCCATACTCCATGCAATCCACCACCATCAATTACATCTTTTTCTTTACCAAAAACAAGCAGCCGTGCACACGCAAAGCGTGTGCGTGTCATTCATCGTTAACTCATAGATATGACATCACAAAAATATAGGGAGTCTATATAAATTTACATATCATACATAAGGGCCTTCAACTTAGGAAGTAGAAACATCCTTGCACATATAAACATGCTATCATATATATATATATATATATATATATATATATATATATATATATATATATATATCACGCGGTCTTTTGACATTATTAATTTGAAATCACACCTTAAAAGCCCAATTTTCACAAAAGTTGCATGTGCACGACAGTTCGTTACATATGAAATCACCCCCCCCCCCACACCCCTACACCTTACAATTAAATCAACCACCAAATATCCAGTTGTAAGTGGCATAGTAAGTAAACCCTTGCCTGGCTCATAAGCCTTGCTGTGAATTGTTAAATTTACCAATCTGACTTGTTATTTGTAGCTGTAACAACCATTGCTATTGTAGCTTGAAGAGCATACTAATATTAGCAACTTTGGTTGTTATTTATTCAGGAAATGTGCATGTCTAGTATAAGTTACACATAAATCCAATCAACATTACACATGAAAGATCCTACCATCTAAAGTAACAAAAATCCAAGCTAAGTACCTCTCAGAGAATAATGACCATTAGCATCCCTAGGTTGTAAGAAATGCCGCTCCAATTTATTAGCTGTATCATTAGTAAAAGAACCTAGTTAAGTCCCAATTCATGTAGCACCCCTCCCCCCCCCCCCCCACACACCCCAAAAACTTAAAATTAAATCAATCATCAATTATGGATGTATCAAAATCTGGTTTGTATACCATCCAAGACAGAAGAGACATAGGGTAAGAATGAGCAATGGTTCTTGGTTGCCATTTCGCAGTGAACTGAGCCAAAGTAAAAATGGTTCAAAAATGGAGTGTGGAAAGATTAAACGAACAAAAAAAAAATGCAAATAAAAAAATATTAAAATAGTGGAAATTGAGAGGTGAAAAATAAATGGTATACTACAGCAGTGAGTAGAGAAATTCCGGGGTATATCACTTACAATCTTATATGATCATGTCACGCATGTTGGAACTGTAACCACCCCCACCCCCTCTCTTTCTACATTTTTGCAACTCTCTAGTGGGGAAAATTGATGTTAGTGGGACATAAGAAAAAAAAAGGCGTACATATAGAAAAACATATAGAGAGAGAGAGAGATAAAAAGAGTATACGAAGCAAAGCCTTTTTGTAAATTCTTTCAGAATTTAGTATTTTTTCCTCTTCTTTTCAGGTCCTCTTTAGGTCCTTGTAGTAAATGAATTATCTATTCATCTTGCACTCTCTCAAATGAATCATATTCCCTATACACTTTGAAAGAGATTGTTGCAAAAAAAAATCTACGTCATTGTTTTCTTTATTAGGTAACGAAGCGTTAGAGATGTCCTTTTTCCGAACGGTTGATGCAAAGCTATGAAGAAAGTCCTTATATATGCTAAAATGGGTTGTATTAGAACTCTCGGGATTGAAGAATCAGTATTGTGATGGGAGAACTGTGACTGACCTGAGCAGGGGTTGCTCCGTGTTTGAGAGCAATGGATTGGATGGTCGGGTTTTCAACTACAACATTCGATCCCCAGCAGTTGCCTGGTACCCCATGTGATGAATAAGCACTTACATGTATCCCCAATTCCCCACAAAACTGTCTTAGCTTTGTCCGCCTCCACACTAGGTGCAATTTAACCTGCCCCAAAATCAACGTTATAAAAAAATAAACACGATAACCGAACAGGTTAAGCCTATTGCCAAAAGCTGGACAAATACTACTGGTATGCACGAGCTATGCCAAAAAAATACAAAAGCGTACTTGATTAACAACAGGAGGGACAAAGGCAAAATTCAAAAGCTGTTGGATCTTTCTGCAAGAGAAATTGCTGACACCAATGCCCCTGCACAAACCCATCTCAAGGCATTTCTCCATCCCCCCACGTGGTCTCCAGGTCCAGAGTTTCAAATTCATCTTCCCTGGGAACATCACAAGCAACACATGGCTTTACTTTACTGGCCAGTGCACCAAGTACACATCAACATACTCCATCTCAAGATTCCTACAACATGAGAAAGTAGAAGCTTCATAGAAGAGAACTGGATATATATCCTGTTCCCATGGAATTGCATTGCAAGAGCCTACAAATATGATTACCTTAGAGTTTGCT
This sequence comes from Escallonia herrerae, assembly GCA_033070095.1. Taxonomy (NCBI): domain Eukaryota; kingdom Viridiplantae; phylum Streptophyta; class Magnoliopsida; order Escalloniales; family Escalloniaceae; genus Escallonia; species Escallonia herrerae. The sequence continues at coordinate 62,731 of JAVXUP010002149.1, read as the reverse complement.
TGAGTGCTGACTGCTGAGACTGGATCATGATGATCACTTCCCCACAACTTAGACATCACGAAAATGTCGCTTTGCTCGACTATCCCATCGAGAATAGCTTCTCTTAGAAAAGTTCCCACAGCCGGCTCAGAACCATATATCTTCGTGGTATCAAAAATGCCTATAACCCCATCTGCACACATATAACAGATGTTAATCAGACACATTCACAAGGTATATACACCTAATGATGCGGAACAAGCGCGCAAGTTCACGTGCAGGCACGAAAGCACGCAAAACACTTCATCTGCAGTTGCGGATGAGAGGAAAAATGAGTATGAAGGTAATATGAGAGCAGGTCATATGGTACCTTAAGAGCCATTTGGATGGCTATTTCAGTGGTGTCTCTATCGTTCTCAAAGGAGTAAGTGCCAAAACCAAGGTTGGGAATGGTGATGCCACAGTTCAGTTTTGCCTGATGAGCCCTCATCTCTCGTGTGCAACCACCACTCACTTCACAAGAACTCAAGATTTGTGAAGAGAGAAGTCTATGGAGTTGTGCTTGTAGCTACACATTTATAGTTGTGCACCCACTGAAAGTCAAACAATATTTTAACATGTTTCCTTAAGACAACAAGAATTGAGTACAAAATTAAGAAGATCACAATCCTCTGTAAATTCTTTATTCTTTCAGAATTTAGGTCATCGTCTGAAACAGATTGTTATGCTCAAATGAATCATATTCCCGATACACTTTGAGAAGCCACAACAAGATTGTTGTGTTCAAGGTATTGTTATTGCAAAGTGTGCATCCTATTGCTCAATCAGTCAGAGATTAGCATGAGATTTATCATACTCTCTCAGAAATACCCATCTAAGCTCACAAAATCAAAAGCTTCATCTGCAAATATCTCTTTTGCCATCTCAGGGCAACTAAGAAACCAGTACTTATGGTCTTTCTTAATTGTATAACAGACTAAATAAAATGCAAGTATGATTACCAAATGAGCACTTTGCATTCGGTCTCATCCGGAGGTACAATTAAGTCTAAAAAAAACTAATAAACACTTGCAGAGAAAAATATCCATACCCATCAGCACGACAGCACTGGCCAGGCCATGATGAAATAGCAGCCAACAGGTACCTAGTGCTAAATTTCTCTTCAACAAGTGGGTTAAGCGTGCGATCTTCTTTACACTTCTCTAGTTTCCTCAGAACATGCTTGCTCTTCTTTGTCTCCTCCGGAGCAGCATTAGCCTTCTCTGAACCAATTAATTAGCACACCATAATGTAGCAATCCACAGATATATTTGAAAAGTAATAAAATGAATATATGCAAGTACTTTATAAACTAGCTTAGTCAGTCTCATTACAAATCTTGGCATCTCAAAGTCACACCTGACAAAAAAATGCAAAAGAATTGTAGATTGTCAGCCAACCAACAATTAGCTGATGACTGGTCTTACAATTCAGGCATGATGGATCAAGAGAGGTATACAATAAGGAAAGGTTGCTAGACATTTTGCCGTAAATGTACATAAGGAGCATATAATTGATGCAAGTCAAAAGAAAATTGTTGCAAGTAGAAATGATACCCTCTGGTAAAAAATTATACAGTCCATTAAGAAAAGTCACTTTAAGAACTGAAAATAGAATCTTACAGAAGAATCTAAAAAAAAAGATATGTATATTGTTTATGCATGTACTCTAATGCCAAAGGATAGGGGAGAAAAACAAGTATAGCATTTTAATATGACAAATTTTGTGATTGTATCATGTCTAAACTATTTGGGCATAACATTACAAAATCAAAGTCCTCTTTAGTACTCATAACCACTAAATAATGCAAAATATTGAAAGCAATAGGTGCTGAAGCACATTGAAGCTTGTTTCGATCTAACAATCTTTTTATTGTGCATCATTGTAAGAACTAAAAAGATTAAGTCTAACATCAGTAGACATGTCCTAAAAAAATGTTTAACAAAGACTCTAATACTTGCCCTTTTTTTCTTCCAGAACCCGCAGATTTCTTTTCGCAACCAACATCAAGCTGTAGTGCTGAAGATAATATTGCTTAAATGGTGCAACATCGATCTGAATAATTGCGCCCTTCACTAAGGTCTGGGTCCTAACCAACTCATTGTTCAATACACTGCATACAACATCCAAAAGTGTAGCCTTTCTTGTCACAGCCTCATTGCCCCAAGAGAAGTTCCCAGTATTCAACCTCAAGGCATGCCACTTCACATCCTCACCATGATCTCTAATCCTCCAAACTGTCTTCTGGTTTAGTACCAACCGGTAGTTCCTTTTTGTAGATTCTTGTAGATCTTACTTTAGTGGTCTGACTAGCCCAATGATACCAAGTCAGTCGTCTCTTTAGAAACTTAAAAAAGGTATGTCATCCCAATAAATTCATTGTGCTATACAATGTCTAAATGACTAGAAATAGCTCAAAGTTTTACTTGTTAACCCCTTTGGTCTAATCCCTTAGGCTACAGATTGTCTACTTGTTAATAACCTTTGGTCTAACAATTTAACATTAAGCATTAAACCAGTAGAGAATTGTCTACTTTTGTCTGTGTAATAGCAACTACACGCCTACAAAGAATGGGGTCAATCAGCCGCAAACTCAATCCAATGCAGACATTCACAACCCATTAAGTAACTTAAGCCAATAAACAATTAAATGAACGTATACAGATGAATTCACTCAAGTTACTAGGCATACCCAGATATTCTCTGCTATTCACTGATAACTTTGAACCAAAAACAGAGCTCATAAAATTGATCAAAATGCAAAATTGAGTCATTGACAAAAAGATGCAACTTACAGTAATCTCAAATTGTTCTCAAATTAATTGATTGGTCCTAAATATCCAAGAAATACATTAAATTAGAGATAAAGAATTAAAAACTAGATACCTGACATATATGTGTGAGACATCAAAAACCCTAATTAAGATTGGTGATAAACGAGAAGGTAGACCAAATTTGGGGCAATTCAACAATGAACAAAGTGACTGCAAACAACAAAAAGGGTTTAAATAAGAGAAGAAGAAACAAAGAATTGAGAACAAGAGAAGTGAGAAAGAGACAACGGCGGAGTGCAATGTAACGGCAGTGGAGGAGAGTAGTGGCAATGGGAAAAGATCACCGGTAGAGCCGCTGGTCACCCGCCACCGTTGCCGGTCACTCGCTGGTCTTCTCTCGAATCTGGAACAACAAGGAGGAACTGAAGACCTTCTTCAGGCCGGACTTCTCTTTGCATATCTTGATTTGAGGGAGGGAGAGGGAGAGGGAGAAGGAGAGAGAGAGCCCCTGTAGCCGTCGCCCGTCAGCTAGAGAGAGACACGAGAGTGAGACTGAGAAAGTCGGACACTAGATCGAGCAGAGACGCAAGAGAGAGAGAGAGAGAGAGAGAGAGAGAGAGAGAGAGAAAGCGAAAAGCAGAGCATAATTATTTATTTTTGGCATTCTTGACGAACTATATTCGTCGCTAAATGTGAAAGGTAAGTCAAAACAAGCGCCAAAAATCATTTTCCTTCTGGGGCCACTTCTTGTTGAACATATTTTGACAAATTAACAAATTTATCGATAAAAATAATGATTTATTGACGAATAAATGCATTCGTCAAGAAATATTGGACTATTATCGACGAACTCAGTATTCGTCAACGTTTATCTAACTTTGTTGACGAACCTAAGTTCGTCGAGAATTTATTTGTCGCTAAATGACAAATTTCTTGTAGTGCCTATATCTCTTTCTATCTCTATCTTGCTGACATTTTTCGATGATTCTTTTGAGAGGTTCAAACCTGGGCTTGTATATAGTCGAGACAGTGTCTACTTCTACTTCTACTTCGCCTGATAGGTCATCCACAACAACTTAATTTGGACCCAACACCACCACCACAACCTCCAACACTTTTACTGCTTAATCGATCTCCAAGAGTTTCAAAATCATCAAAACAAGTTATCATTTCTGGCTTTCGCACCAGTTACTACCATCCCTCGCCCATTAAACAAGCTATATACTTTTAACAAATGTTGGAAAATGCCTGGAAAGGAAGAACTTATTGCCTTAAAAGAGAATCAAACATGGGACTTCTTGCCCTCTTTAGACATGCGTACGGGATGTAAATGTGTCTTCATCATAAAGCTTCACTCATGGTATACTAAATCACTATAAGGCCAGAATTATTGCTATATGTCATTATTAAGAATAGAGGTGGATTACGATAAGACATTCGCCCCAGTAGCCAAGATGACAACCCTAAGATTCCTCTTTCTCTGGTTTGTTCTCAAAATTGGGCATTGGACGTAACAAATGCTTTCATTCATGGAAGCCTCCACAAGTTGTTCACATGCGCTCTCCCTTTGGTCTTCAGCACTTTCCTTCTGGTTTTGTTTGTATGATGAGACACTTTGTATGGGCTCAAGCAAGCTCCATGTACGTGATTCGAGAATTTGTCTTCTACCGTTATTGCAGCTTGCCGTTTACTTTGCGAACAGTTTGCGGCATTAATGTTCTGCTAGTTTATGTTACTGATTTGATTATACTAGGCGTGGGATTTCTTTTATTTACGAAAGTTACTGTAACACAACTTCAAGAAGGACATAGGCAGTGAAATTTATTTCTATGGCCAGAAGTAATTGCCCTCCTTCTGGTACTTCTGTTAACCAACACAAATACTTTCAAGATTTGGTAAAATTGGCTCGCCTTTCCACAGCCTGGTCTGTTGAGAATGGAGCTAAACAGAGTACTCTTAAGGACTCCAGAAATAATGTGTGATCATGCTCTCCATCGGTTGGTCAGTAGTTCGATCTATTTTTCGATTAGTAGGCCTGATATCTCATTTGTAAAACAGCCAGTCAGTGAATTCTTGACTAATCCACGGCATCTTCACATGGCTGCTGTGATACGCATCATTCGTTATCTATTACATTGCCATCCCATTATCGGACTTCTCTGTCGTCCTGCAGTTAACACCACATGTCTCAAAGCTTATGCAAATGCTAATTAGGAAGTTCGTCCACACAGTGTCACCCCGCAGCTGGGTGGTGCATGTTGCTTAATAAGCCAGTCACTTATCTTGTGAAAATTTAAGAAACGTGATCATGTTTCAAAATCCTCAATTAGGTCTATTTCTTTGCCTCATGTTTCTACTGCCCTTCTATTGGTAGATATTTTTACAGAGCCTATGTCAACTGACTAAAATCGGTTTCTTATGTCCAAATTTATGGTTCGTCTCCACGATATCAAATGGAGGGGTAGTGCCAGAAGATTGGGTCAAAAAGTGATTTGATTAGACAATTGTAGAAGGTTAGATAATTCAATATATAAGATAAGATATGTGAACTACCATAGTTGGTTATGCAGTATTTGAGGAAAGCCTTGGAGATATCGTACAATTTGTGTAACCGTTCAATTTGTAATTCCTATACTGCTAGAGGTGTCAAAAGGGCCGGGCGGCCCGCGGGCTGGCCCGACCCGGCCCTCTAGGTGACAGTGAAGGCTCTAAAAAAAGGGGCTTTGGGCCTGGGCTTGGACCAGGCCGGGATATTCCAGGAAAAAGCCTGGGCCAGGCCCGGCCCGAAAAATGGCCCGGTTTTAGGACCTTTTTTGGCAGGCCTCACGGTTTTCAAATTTAATTTCCCCCCTTTCCCCCCAATGGCTATATTCCCCATTATTTTCCTAAATTCTACTTTTACCCCCCTAACAGCAATATAACGGCTAGTTTGGAGGGTATTTTGGTCCAACTTAATTTTTTTCAACTCTTTTAATGGTTTTTACACTCTTACGATCCCCAACAACTATAAACGAATAGTTTTAAGGGGTATTTTAGTCTTTTGCAACATTTTAAAAATCTATAAATTCACACCATTTCTTTCTAAAAGGGGAAGAAGGGCCGAGCAATGCCTCCAGTAATGAGCTAGAAGTCCAAAAGGAAAAAAAAAGAAAGCCGATTGTTGGAATCATTTTGATGAAGTTATGGTGGACGATATCCAAAAAGCTCGATGTAAGTACTGTGCTAAATTATGTTCGTCTGGTTGTGGTGATGGACATCTTAACAGGCATTACCCTTAGTGTGCACCTCAACAAGGCCACGTCAAACCTACCTAACGCAGTTATCTTTTGACGGTAAGTTATTTGTTTATAATCAGCAAGAGCAAAGAGACGGTCTCGCTGAATTTGTTATTCACGATGAACAAGCCTTGTCTTTTGCTGATAATGCTAAGCACTCTAGACATATGAACACATACATGCAACCTTTGTATAAAAAGGTTCATAGAAACACAACTAGATCCGATGCACTCCTACAGTATAATGCTACTAAAGCACGTCTGATCGATTATTTCGATAATTTTGACGGTAAAGTTAGTCTTATGTTATTTGGCAATCTCCGTTTACTTTTGTTAGTTATACTTGTGTGACGGCCTATTGGATTGATGCAGATTGTATTATGAACAAGAGAATCATCGCTTTCGAGCTCTTTTTCTTTTTCACATGATGGAATGAACATTGCTATTATTATATTAAAAGCATGTACCACGTTTAAATTAAAGGATAAGATTATGAGTATTAGTTTTGATAATGCTTCTAACAATACAGTTGCTGTTGATGCTTTAGAGGAGAGCCTCAAACCTGTACTTTCTGGTAAATTATTTCATGTTCGTTGTGTTTGTCATATAATTAATTTAATTGTTCAAGATGGTTTAGCTGCTGCAGGAGATATTCTTGTCAAAATGAGGGGTATGACAGCGTATGTTAATAGTTCGAGTTCGAGAACACAACAATTTAAAACGTTGTGTGTTGAATATAATATGCCTCGCAGGAGAGCAGTTACAGATGTGGTCCATAGGTGGAACTCTACATACCATATGCTTTTACACATTCTGGCATACAGAGAAGTCTATACGCATTTTCTACTAACCTTGTTCCCAGCCGGCTTGCCAACTCAAGAGGAATGGCAGATGGCCACATACCTAGCTGAATTTTTGGAGGTGTTTACACGTCTACCAATTTATTGTCTGGTACGTACTATCCCACCTCTCCTCTCGCTGTAATAGAAATTCTCAAGATGGCTACAATGTTAACAAAATGGAGATATATAGGACCCTTTCAGGAAATAGTAAAAGTGATGGATAAAAAGTTTAATAAATATTGGAGTGAACTGCCTGTTGTTTTTGCTGTGGCTACTTGTTTAGATCCTAGGTTAAAGTTGCATGGCGTGAACGTCTCGATACAAGAGATATCGAAATTAATGTGCTACCCAGCAGAGGACACAACCGCACTCACAGCGAAAGTGAGCAAGACATTTGAGGAACTGTTCAACCTCTATCGTAATTCTGCTGACGTGCGCGAGCGAGCTTCATCATCGACTGCTGAGAGGTATTATGCGCCATACCTTAAGGGCTTTGAACATCTAGTAGCAAGACAACTACCAGGTGAAGGTACTTCTAATTCGGCAGGTTCGTTTACTTTTTTCTCTTTTAATGAGATTGGTGTATATTCAAATACTGATCATTATTCTGATTTATCAATGCAAGAACAGGTTAATTTTAATTTGTTAAATTTTTGAAAACAAAATCAAAACATGTATAAAACTTTATCCCAAATTGCACGGGATGTACTGCAAGTGCAAGCCTCCACGGTTGCTTCAGAGTCGGCATTTTCAGCGAGCGGGAGGGTTTTGGATGACAGGAGGAGTCGTCTTAACCCCGAGTCGCTCGAGCTATGTGTATGTTGGAAGGATTATCTTGATGCGAAATACCGCGAGCAAGATAAACCGATTGATGATAGGAAGAGCAGTGACTCAGATATTGAAGTACTTCCGGATGATTAGGTAATTTCTTTTTATTTTCTTTCACTTAAGTTTTAAGAATACAAATTTTCACAAACTATAGTTTTTTTCATATATATATATATATATATATATATATATATATATATATATATAATAAATTTTCACAAGCAAGATAGATATTTTTCGTATATATAAAAAAATAGGTAACTTTGCCTGTTTGTTTACAAGCAGCCTGTCCCAAGTCCGGATAAAAGGAGGAGGGCCTATGAACACATTTATCTTCAATTTAACTCGATATGGACGTTAATAATTTACATACATTCATAAATTCTAACCTCACTTACTTCTTATTTTCTGACAAACACAATATATTAATATCATAGGTTCTTTTATACTCACTCATAACCATCCTATATACATATGAGAGTCATATATATATATATATATATATATATATATATATATATATATATATATATATATAATAAAATTTTGTATATGAGACCAAGTAGAGAGAAAAACTGTTAGTAAAAATCTATACTTATTACTTAAGATTGTCTGGGGAATTAATAACTATATTCAAAATTTAAATTCTTGTAAATTTCAACTAGTTTTTAGTGGTACATTATAATAACAAAAATTCAACTTTAGTGAAAAAAGTAAAGCTTAATTGAATAAATTTGTAATAAACTGATTAGGATTTCAAAATATATGCTAAAACTTTATACAAAATTAAACTAATAGTATAAAATTGAAATAAACTGATTAAAATTGAATCAGTTGAAAAATGCTACTTATAAATTATAACTTTAGTAGGCCAAAAAAGGCTTGTCAATATTACACTAAATTAACATGTATCAATCTCAACCAATTAATTTGATGTATTCTTGTGGGCCATCGACGCAAATAAATAACAAGGAGTTGGAAACAAAAAAAAAAATTTGGGCCCGGACCCGGCCCAAGCCGGTCCTAAATATTGAGCCTAGGGCCAAGGCTTGGACTGGGCCCATATATCCAGATTTCAGGCCCGGCAAGGCCTGTTTTTCAGTCACTAGGCCCGGCCCGGCCCGGCCTGTTACTTATTAAGCTTTGGGACCAACTCCTCAGATAGCTTTCCCAACAGAGCGGGCTAAGCCCGTTCCAAAATAAATAAAATAGTTAAAAGAACTCAATAATTATCCAAGATGGTCGCCTAGTTATAATTATAAATGCTCTCTCTCTCTCTCTCTCTCTCTCTCTCTCTGTGTGTGCTAGCCTGCAGGTCTAAGTCTCATGGGTGTTGAGATATTGAGGATAAAAAAAGGTGTATCGTTCTGATAAATTTGTAAAAAGGAACATACCAAAGTAAATATTTTGGCATCTATTCTTTCTTTATCACATTGTACTGTGATTATAATGATGACAAAGATAGAAAAGTAAGCCCTGCATCTCTATTAGGCTCTGTTCATTTGTCAAGAATGTTAAGAAAATAGTAGTTCTCTAGGAAAATATTTCAAAGTGGAGTGAAGGCGAAAAAGGAAAAACTTGATGTGCTCTTTTGAATGTTTTTTTTTTTTTTTTTGTGGGAAAATGAGAAGTTAGCAAGTGGATTGCCAGAAAGTGAGGATCATAAAACAAAAACCTTCAACTAGATTTGACATTACGGTGAGAGAGGAAAAAAGTACTACTCGTCAAAGGTATCAAGTATTGTTTTCTCATACACTTCCATTTTCGAGTATAGTCGAGATTATCGTGAGAAAGGAAGAAAGTATCGTCTTCTTAGAAAGTTAGTATCATAAATAGAAAGGACTATTTTTCAGACTAAAAAAAAAATAGAGAAATGAGCTCATACTCTAAGAGAATGAAGATTCGAGTTTCTTGCAAAATTTTGTGAATTTAGCTGAATAGTGTTTTCAGAAAAGTTAATGAAGTATGGGCTCACAAATTTTTATATTTTTTTTGTTAGAAATGTTTAACCAAGTAAGCTCAGCCTATTATTGGGCCCTAAGCTCACTAGTCCGTCCAAATCCTTCCAGGCTGGGCGTCATTTGAGTTAGGGGCCCAGAAAGATTGAATTGCGCAAGCCCAAAGCTCACCTTCGGCCCATGACTTGCTATATTAAGCTTAGTCAAGACATTGAGTTGGGCCTTTCCTCTGATAAATCTTACTCGAGTTCCACCCGATGAGACTCGCCAGATAAACGAGTCAAACCTAAACCTTAGTAGGGGTCATTAAATTTGCTGAGTCGAGCTTAAACACAACCTGGTGCTGGACCGAATGCTCGAGCCAACTAGACTAATTGATCATTACACGACACCGCCAACAAGAGATTGTACCTTCCACGAACAAAGAATGTTTTGTACATATGGTAGTCGAGAAACATTCCTCGTGAAATATGAACCGAAAAGTAAGAAGATAAAAAATTTAAGCAATTATCGGAAGCTCGTTGCCTCATCCTAAGCTATTAAGAATCGTAGCCACATCTTATGTAAGATCTACTAGTAATTTTGGTACTAAGATTAATTTTGGTACTAAGGCCCTGTTTGTTTCATGTAAAACGTTTTCTCAGCATTTTTCGGTATTTGGCGTGTTTATCGGAAAACTATTTCCAGAAAATATTTACGCTTCACCCAAAAGAAAGACAAATTTCTTGGAAAATATTTTATGAAATTAAAAACAGAAAGTCATTTTCCTAGAAGCCCGACACTCATTCACTCTCTCCCTCCCTCCCGCCCCCGCCCCCTTCTCTTGCTCTCGCCTTTCTCTTTCTGTTGCCCTTATCGGGTCATCGAGATGACCAGAAGCAACGCGGATAACCTCCTATCGGCCTTGTTCTGGATCAAAAAACTAGCCGATGACGTCCAATCCGAATCAGGCACTTCGTTGTATAGGTTGATCATGCCATTGAGGACCATTAGTGCAGGGCGTGACTACCATGAAATTTCCGCCGAGCATAAAGATTTTGGAATCCACGACGGCAATGCCGAAACAATCGGTATAGTCTGTTGGGGATCTGGGAAGTTGAGTCATCAAAGCATCATCATTATCGCTGAGGGTAAGAGAACCACTGCGCCGTTCTCTCTCTTTCTGTTAGCCCCATCAATGGCGATGATAGCCGCCGCCGCCACTGCACCACAACTGCTAACGCAACTTTCTCCACCCTCACAGCCTATCTGCATCCTCTCAAAATCGGTCGTCACCAGAGATGCAACGGAAGCATCAACATCTATTGCATAGATGTTGATGGTTGTGGTGGATGGATGCTAACTTTTACTGCGATCCGTTGGTGTTAGGTACGGCGGTGAGTGCAACAACAATGATTGGTGTGGTGTTTGGCGTTGAACATATTGTTAGTTTGTTATGTCCATCTGGTGGTTTTCAAGTGTTCCTTGAGTGCCGATCTTGGCTGGTATAGTGGTGGTGTGTGGGCAACCGATGGTGGGTGTTGGTTTTGGAGATGAAGATGGAGTTGGAGGTTCTGGATTAGGAACCGGTGGTGGGCGTTTGACCACCGGTGGGCGTTTGACCATCTGTGGTGGTTCTAACTAGCGGCGTCATTCTGGTGATGGAGTTGCAGGTTCTGGATGATGAAAGGGTGGTGGATGTTTGACCACCGGTGGTGGTTTAATTACTGTGTGTTTTTTGGTTCATGTTGTTTTATCTTTTTTCCAGGTGTCGTCCAAACAACATAAAATAGAATTCAGGAACACGTTTTCAGAAGGCTGCTATTTTCAAGAAAGTATTTTTCGAAAAACATTTTCCTTGAAACAAACAGGGCCTAAATGTGCAGATGAGTTTATGTGGAAAGTTAATGATTTACTCCTATACCTGTTAACTTATCACCTCTTACACATTAATGTTTGTACGCGGAAGTGGATCAACAATAAGGGCTTGGATGCCGATAAGCCCGAATTTTTATTATTTAAACCTCATATTTAGTTCTTTTCTAAGTTCTTGGTCAGGGATTTGAAATCTCTTCAATTTTCAATTTTGTTAGCGTGTGTAATAAAAGAGAGTTGGTGTAAAAACTGAAAACCGCGTATATTTTTCTTCATGGGCACATCACTCTTAAAATTACTCCACGATAACATAATTGATTTCTAATAGTAGTCAAAACATTACAAGATATATTTAAAACAAAAACATGAAAAGTCTTCGACAGGAATCCAATGTAGGGTAAGTGTGTCTTGGGGACACCACTAGACATAATTTTTGTCCTGATGCTTTGTCCTTTAGGTTAATCATATCTTTTTCGTAAAGGTTTCAAAATGGAAATCTACTCGGTAGGATGGAAGTGATTTTCCACCAAACTTTTTTTCTTGATTTAGTTCTACCTCTAGCAGTAAAAAAACTGTATCAGTTATCCCCAATTCACCACTTCACTAGTGAAGCACTTTCGGACTACATATTACTGGAAAGAAGCATAAGCGAATGCCGACTTATTCTGTCAATAAGTGAGAGAAATGGCAGATGCCTTGAAAGATAGTCCCAAAGTCGTTGGATTCAATTCCATCTCCAGAACCATAAATTCGTTCGATTAACAGCCAAAAAAAACCGTAAGAGGTCATTTTATGTTAGGGCAACCAGAAAGTTGCTTAGTTGTTTCGAGTCATCTCGAGCATAGTAGCCTCAGGTTAGGGTAGGATTAGACTTCTTATAACTCCACTGAAGGTTTGCCGTCTGAGTGACTGTTAGTCATGATGAATTTATGAAAAATAGAACGCCAAGTCTACCGTTCAACTGTAGGGATGATGAAGAGCAACATAATTTTATTGTTAAAGTCCGTACCAGATAAAACTTTGAAAAAATTATCGAACCAAAGGGAATAAAATTTCGGTCCAGTACACGAAACTCTCGCGATTACCACGCCCACAAGCATGAAACAAAATCAGCACCCTTGACTCACCTTCAAACATGGCGTATAATAAGCACATAGTTACAAGTGGACACCAGTAGCTATTTTTTTGGTGGGTGACATGGACAGGAATTAGTGACATTTTGTGGCCAGTGAGTCTCTGTCGGCGAAAAATATATAGATGGGGATGCCACTCGAGCACTTTTACATGGATCAGATGATGCATGCACAACTTGCCATTCCTCCACAAAGTTGGCGTCTTATTATAACAAGTTGGGCAATTTTGCTTTGCGTACGTAGGGAAGTGACAACACCTGGGTCGCTGCCAATGTTTACAAATCAATCGAAGCGCAAAGTTTTCGCTAACATTCTTGAGAGGGTAGAAAAGAGGTTCGTAAGTTGGAAAGGAAAAATCCTCTCACAAGCAAGAAGGACAACGCTCATAAAAGCCTCTGTAATGTCTATTCCAACCTATGCCATGTCAATGTTTCTTCTTCCAAAGGTGATCACGAGCAAGATTGACAAACATATGCGACACTTTTGGTGGGGAATGAAGGATGATGGGAATCATCATTGTCATCCGAAGGCCTGGGATACCATTTGCACACCCAAATCTATTGGTGGTTTAGGTTTCAAAAGAATGCATGACATGAATCTTGCTCTTATAGCAAAATTGGGTTGGGCAATGGAATCGAAGCCTGAATCTCTGTGGGTTCAGATTATGGCATTAAAGTAACTCAAAGACGCCAACTTCTTGGAGCACGAACCAAAGAAATCTTCTTCTTGGCTCTGGAAAGGTATTTGCAAATCTAAGAACATCATAGGCTTGGGAAGTGGCATGTTCATTGGGGATGGAAAGGCGACGAACATCTGGAAAGATAGATGGATACCCTTTGAGGATAGATATGTGTCTGCACCTATTACGGTGGATGGATTACAGACACCTATTACGGTGGATGGATTACAGATCAACCTGGTTGATGACCTCTTCATTGCAAATACTAAAAGCTAGGATCTATCAAAGCTGAGGACCTTGTTTCCTCAACATTACGTGGATGCTATCATGAAAGTGAAAATTCCTCTCTCTCAAAACCAAGATTTAATAGCTTGGACCCCTGCCTCTAATGGCAAGTTTTCATCCAAATCTGCCTGCCTCGTTGCCAATAATCATAGATTTTCATGCAATCAAGATTTCCCAGAATTTTTTTGAAAAAATCTTTGGAAATCCAAAATCAGAGAACGCCACAAAATTCTTATTTGGCGTATTGCTTGGAACCTCCTCCATTTGAGACAAAATCTGCTTAAGTTCCTCCATGATATCAATCCCTCTTGTCCCCTCTGTAATGCACAACCAGAAACAGCCACCCATCTCTTTCTTCAGTGCAATATGACCAGACTCATTTGGATCTCATCTACTCTCGGTTACCGTCCCCCTGGGAATTTGGATAATCCCATTCTCTAGCTAAACCATGCCCTCAACCCCACCAACATCCCTCCTGAAGAACAAATTAATTATACTTTGTTGTTTGCAAATCTTTTGGACTTTGTCTGGTTCTTCCAGAACAAATTAATTCATGATAAAACCCCGTTCGACCCCCCAAAAATCTCCAATTTGATCCACCTCCAAGCAAAGACCAATCTGGGATTGTCTATTCATCCAAAAGACTGCGAGAATGAAGAAAGGCATGCTTTGCCACCTCCTGCTGGATGACACAGTTTATTTTGATGCAACAATTAGAGGATCAAAAGCTTGCATTGCTATGATTTGTAAAACCATGAAAATGAGATTGAATTTGGCCAAACTGATGAAATCAATACTGATAGGCCTGAGGAAGCAGAAGCTTCAGCCGCACTTTTGGCAATCCAGACGGCCCAAAACCGTGGAAAGAGATATATTATGCTGGAAGGAGATGCCAAAGCAGTCATCGACTTGCTGCTCAATCCCTCGCTTATTTCGAGCTGGATTATGAGACCAACAATCATTGAAGCCAGAAAGCAACTAAGTAATTTCCTTTGTTGGGATGATGTGCATGTTCCTAGATCCGTTAACCTGGAGGTTCGTAACCTTGCAGCCCAAGCTTTTTACATTTTGCCTTTGTTCCACAATCTTCTAGTCTTTTGCTCAATCCGGAAGAAAATAGGAACAATGTTATTTGTAATCTTGTTTTCTGAGTAATAGTAAGTTCATCCTCTTACAAAAAAAAAAAAAAACAAGTTGCTTGTATTGTCTTCAAGTCTGGAAAAGTAAAAGAGCTGGTTGGTACTTTTGAGTTTTTATTATGGTACCTGGACAGTGGACAGTGGACAAGGTTAAAACGTTCATAGGTCCCTATTGTTTGTCTTCTCACGTTCAAGTTGCTGGATATGTACTACGTCAAGGAGAGGATGGACTGTGAGTTCTTGTAAGAGAGTCCGTACGTTTGTATATTTTTTGTTAAAAGAGTGTGGCAAGTTATTTGGACTCTCAGCCTACTTCGAGTTTGGCCAGAATCCTTTTGACAAGAAAGGAAACTCAGACCTAAACCCTGCCACTAGAGTAACTCATAGGCTCTTTGGTGCACCACATTGCAAAGTTTCATGAATTTGATCGGTTGAATCACTTTCCGCACCATGTACGTTTGTGAATTGGAAAAAGCTGTTGTGATACTCTAGCGACAAATTTGATAACGACAAAATCATGTTCATGGCTACAAGGTATTACCTTAAAACTAAATTAGACCCTGAAATACCCAAATTTAAAGTGTGCGCGCCAGGCACAGACTAATAGTTCAACGTCAATACTTATGACACTCCCATATTATATTATAATGGTCAGATAGTAGTTTTCCTTTAAAAAACAGCCATCTAGTGCAAAGGAATTTTCCATTCTACCATGCGGACGGACCAAGAGAAGGAGCTGGTTGACATTAAGGTGATGAAAACGAAACAGGTCATTGAAAGAAAGCCGGGGAAGGAAGCACTTTTACCAGTCCTTGAAGCATAAACTGAGAGAGAAAGAGTCTTATAGTAGGTAAAAAGGCATAATTTAAGGATTTGGCGTGCAAAACTCTTGCTTAGAATGCGTGATTCTCTCAAAATACACAAAGATTGAATCGACCATATTTTAGTATGCTTTGAAACTTAGAAAAGTAACAAGCGAGCACTTGCAAACAAACCCATGAAACTCTTCTTGGTCTTAGACTCACTTATTTTCCACAATTTCCATGGAAGAGAGATGCCCCACCTTTGTATCAAATCATCCAACGACCTCACATTCTCCCCCCATAATCTATGCCTTCCGTGTTCCACCTAACAAAATCCCATCATGTCTCTCTCTGTCACACACACACACTGTGTAAGCCTACCTTACCTTAATCCTTATCTTGATCTTTTGACTAACCTAGTTTCGTTTCCTTATTGTAACGTCTAAAGGAAACTTTTAACCTAACTCACGATTTATTTGATTCACACTTGAAGTTTCTACGTGTGGGTTGACTCTCTTTCTTCTCATGGTGCATTCACATTCCCAAGTTTTAGAACCTACATTCGCTTAAGAAGAACCCAGGGGTGAAGGAAAAAAAAAAAAAAAAACGAAAACGAATACCCCATTGTTCTTCCCTGAGTAAATGGCGCTCAAAGTAACGTAGAAGAACTCATGAGACCCTGGTTACGCTCTATTGTCGAGAATTCCCTTCATCTTGCTAAATTTGGTCTAAAGTTAACGTTATAATAAAGTTGCTGCAACCGCTGGTTTGATTAGCTAACGTCGACACGCATGCTCGCCAAATTAAATAAAACAAACCAAATGACCATAAATAGTATTAGTCGGCAACTTGATTAGCGACTATGGCAATTGGTTGGTACTTCTTTCTTTCGGTTCAGTCAAGTCAATGTGGGAATCTCCTGTCAGGATATTAGTTAAAGTCTTCCAATAAAAAACTTAGGTTCTGCCTTTGAGTCTATGTTTGAGAAATAATGACAAGACCAACATGATTTGCGTCCCATTTTCTCATACATCAGTCTTTTGTGTGACTTGGTTGCATTGTAAAAAGAAAATTTATATGGAATCCCACCATTACCTAAATTAAGATATCCATCTTACCTGCCGAACAAGTAAAAAGAAAGTTTTGCCGCTCAAACAAGCAAACTTTTCCATCATCAGTCCAAATGAGTCTACATCTATGGTGTAATGGACAATTCTATCTTCAATACATTGTTGCCTAAAAAAATATATATGCATATTAATTAATGCAAAAGACAACTACACTAGAGTAGTAACCTTTAGAAACACTCACCGGGATGACGGAAAAAGATACTTAATAACTTGTTTGACATTGATTCTTTGAGATGGTCAAACTTGATCTAACCTGGACAAATTAGGTTGTTAGATTCTTGATAAACATGCAAAACTGATTACCAAAAGCTACAAAATTGATTAAATCATAATTCTAGAAAGCGATAATGAGGTTTCATCAAGTAAAGTACCAATGTCCTTATCAATTACGTAAACCTTTAACATCTTTCATTAAAACACTAAATTTTTGGTCATTTTGACTCATCAAAATTAAACTACTTTTAGTACAATTTTTCCACACACCATGCATGGCTTAAAACCGATTCCATTAAGAATAACTTGAAGCTGATTTTGAAAGTTAATTACTATGTTGTTTGAAACTTGTTTTCGAGAATCAGTTCCAAATGTGTTCTAAGTCTTACATATTCATCTGTCTAAGATTTTTATAAAAGTCAAAAAGTAGTTCACAAGAGATTATGAAGCTGTAAATGAGGAGAGTTAGTCAGCCTCAGATGTCGAGAATGCCTTGGCTAATTCGAAGTTACGTTAAGAAATCTAAGCAAGTTACTTATACTTGATAGATTTTTAAATTCGATTTTGACAAGGATAAGTACGCGGGTTTCTGCTATTAAAGGAAAATCGACAATTCTCTGATCAAGATCCTGACCAACCAACCAACATGGTGTGGCCCATAGTTGCACTAATTCTGATTCAACACTGAAACACTTGCTGAAAGCAGTGAAAGCACATTTAGTGACATTTATTGAGGTTTTGCTGCAAAACTAGTACAAAAAGACTATCAAAAGTGTCCTCAAATTTGTTCAACTTCTTCTCATTTTTGGTGCTAACTTTTAGCAGAAAGATTGAGATAAGATTTATTTGCAGGGATTATTTCCTTAAACATCAGACAGCCCTCGGCCGCAACTAAACAAGAAAAAACAAAAGAAACAAATTAGTGAGGCAGTATAGTATCCGAGAAGATGAACCTAAATTCGGATATAAACATGTGGGTGTGCACATGTGTGCCCATGTGCACACGTGGACAATCTGAGATCCAATAGCATTTGAGGGAAACTGTCATGCAGGTCATAATTTTGTACACGACACACATCGACCGCAATGGGCTTTCCCATCCAAATTTCTTCTCCTTTTCTATTTTTTTATGGGTATTAATCCTTACTTGATATGGTTCTCAATTTCGTCTCTAAAGTTGTCTTAGTAGGTCTAAGTACTTGGGTTACGTTTGTAAACGCTTGAAGATTTTTTGGTCGGCCATATCAAGTGAGGAGTCAATTCTTTTTCTATGATAACAAGAGAAGGCGGACGAATCTAACCCTGCATGTCACGTTGAGCATCTCGGGTGAGCCTTTGGGTTCAAAGTAAGGACAATTGTAGAGATCACAGATGGAAGATGGAAGATCCAACATTACTGTTTTTACAGTACAATGCTCTTTTCGGGTGCATATGGCTTGATGAACGTGGTCTGTTGCATATAATGCAGATCTATGCATGACTGCACTAATCATTGTTAGAGTTAACTAACCACTTGTGGAGAAGATTTTTTTTTCAAGTTAATGATTGCTTGGCTCCATGTGCAAACTGCCAAAAACTGGCTACCCAATATCATAATTCACAGGATATCAGACCTTGGGATATGAGATACTCATTTTGAGTACCAAACCATGTTAGTTATAACTCGATGCCAAATGCAATCTCAATCATAAGTAGAAACATTACAACCCTCCACGATAATTAATAATTATTAAACACATGTTAGTAACACTTCTGGTAACAATACTCTCAGCGATAATTCTTGATAGTACTTTTTTGCATCACTAAATAAAAGTTAATAAAGACATTTAGAGACCATTAATTGTCGTTGTATGAGATGTTGTACTTATCCTCATATAATCCAATTGGAGTTGCCAAAGTTTTTCCAGCACTAGTGCCTGTCCAAGTCTCTAACCGTTATGGTTGGTCAAGCACAAGCGGTAAGTGCCAACAAACACGTACACACGGAACTACTATACATTTGTGCTTAATATATACAAGGTCTTAACTAACCCTATTAGTCAAAATGCAAAGCGCGAACGCAACAAAATATCAAACCAAAACCTTGAAGAAGACAAGATGAATGACTTGACTCAGAAAGTCTATGTTTGATGAGTGAAGACAAGATAAATTTTATTTTTATCAAGATCAATGCACTAGAAGTTGTTCAGTCATTAACTAATTATGAAAGTAACGTATAGTTTCCTACCAGATATTTTCATCTGGACCATTTGGGGACTACTCCATGTGCCAACTACCAACGGCAGTAACCGACTTCTATTCCAATCAATTCACTAGTTCGTGATTGGCATTCGCAATAGCATATTGCACGTATTATAAACAAGTTTATCAACTTTTGGTGTCAAGCATGTGATTCTTCCGCTTTGATGTGATAAGCCACTTGATCGTAAAGAAGAACAATAATCAAAGTCTTATTCAGGGTAGTGCTAGACCAAGCATGTAAACTTGCTCTCTTGCCATCACTTCAAACCAAAAACACCCCAAACCCTTGCTAATTTCTACTTGATAAAGTGAATATCGATGGGGTAGTCCTAGGAATCCTCTATTAATGGTCTTCATATCGCTATATGTAAAGGACGGGTTCCACTGTCCACTTGGTATTGAATGGAACGGTGGCCCTTGATGGCACTCGTCTTGTCAATAATAAGAAGAGTCCGCCAACCGATTTCGTTGATTCACATACAAAAATGTATCAACATTGCAGCCAACAATGTACAAAGAGTAAATTGCAACACACGGGAGCAAAACGGTCCAACATATTCTCTTTCCTTCAAAAGGCACCATAAACTTATAAGAGCATTGTCTGCAATCGTGATGTGTAACATAGCTAGATTGCAGGAAAGTTAGAACAAAACAAGGAACCCTCGAGTCGAGACGCGGTGATTCTTAACAAATTATAAAGTATGGTAATTGCATGTCTTTAGTGAATGAACGGCCAGAGATGCTTTGACGGTAGCGCAACATATACATATACGTCTATAGTAGCACCCAAGTGTCATCATTGCACCTAATAGCACCCAAGTGTCACATAAAGAAGTACGTTTGTCTCCATATCATGAGGCCACTTGATGGTTCATCGCTTTCGAGTCATTCAGTCGGGGAGAGAGGACCTACCAAAATATACCCCAGACTGTATGCTCCTCGTCCCGAGTTTCCCATCGATGACATGCAAGTAGAGCTCATAATGGAAACCAGTACAGCAATAAAATGAAAGAAGAAAATGGCCAAAAATTTGGTACTATCCTCAAGAGATTATTTCCATTCCTATCTACCTGTTTTATCCAAGTTATGCAACTTGTGTTTTTGGCTAGGAATGCCAGTCTGTCACTAAACCACTCCGTTTCGTAGTCGTGGGGAACTCTTGATTGGTGCAACTGTCCTACAACTTTGTCGCGAACTTTCAAACTCGATCTCATATTGAGGTAATGTTGGAAGGTTTACAAAAGATCCTTTTTGAGAGTTCATAGAGAAGTATAGTGGCGTCTATATTTTATTTCCCGAAACAATCAATAGATGTGTGAATGTTGTCCACCAAACGGATATTAATTTAAAGCATTGAGTTGGGAAAATGAAAAAGGTTGTTGAGAAAAATAGTCTGCAAGCAGTTTAAAATTTCGTATATTGTGTATCACATGCTGATAATAACTGTCTCAGTCTTTTGGTCTTCAATTACAAGTATGAATTGAAGTGCAGATCGACGACAATTTATGTTTGCCCACGCTGATTTATTTGGTTGTTGATGAAACAAATTTGCAGAAAGAACTGTACGTGACATGCCACTGAAACTAAGTTGCATGCAAATGGCAAGAAAATGCATCTGACTTGACATGATTGGGGCCTATCTTGCTCCCTTGATTGAGTCCCCTTGATCAGTTTACGAGTTAGGCCAAGATTCTGAAATTCCAATAGCCACTGCAAAGCTGATATTTGAACTACATTCATCCTCTGATTTCCACGTCTGTTTCTACACCCGAAAACTTTATTTTGTTTCCTCGGTTGTTTCAACCTGAAACATTGCACCAAAATCTTAAGCTAATGCTTTCAGAGAGTGCTTGAATCAAAATATTCCTTTTCAGTCATCTCAAAGGATGAAGGGCTTTTCGCTACTAATCCATTCATAAGCTTAAACACACTGAATACATGATACGTGGAGCTAAAAGGGCACTCACTGGACAACAGGGCTCTCACCTGGGAAGATGAAGTAATACGCATATAAATGAGAGACAAAGAGAGCCAAGTTCTTCCATTAGGTAAGCATTGGTGCACTAAGGACGCGTCGTTGCTTACATTAATTATCAGCAAAGACCAAACAAAAGCACTACGTTTATGTTTCTTTCAGTAATGGAAACATGGATCAGTGGATAATTTTAACTAAGAAAGTCAACTGCATTTCAAGTTGCATATATACCATGGAAAGTGTCGAAAGTGACATCTTTGTAAGACCCTCCATTGCTTCCATAGTTGATGAGAGACCACTACATGATGAGATAGTCCACTCTTACTCTTGCCTGAGCTAATTAAAGAGTCTTGACATTGGAGAGATGGAGGTGTAGGGGTACAAAATTATAAGTAATGCAAAAAAGAGGTCTCTCTGTAGGTTGACCATTGGATGTTATACAAACCCACTTCACATTAGTTGCGTGGTGACGTGGGTGGATCCTAGATGTCACCGAGGAGGCCAAAAATTGCACGTAGAAATTTTAGTTGCTAGTGCAATAAAATTGATCTAATATATTCACGATTTGTGCAACGAGCATAAATTAGATGCATTTATAGTCTGCGGTATCAATAACGGCAACCTCACAAATTATGGAAATAAAATACTATGCAACCCTACTGTGCAGACAGATATCTTGGATGTGTATCCAAAAACTCCACTTCATAGTACCTAGCTTTGGTTCATTTCTCAATTGTTGGCGACAATGCTTCTACTTTGTGATTAACTATTGTTGATTTTTTGCCTGCAAGAAAAGTGAAAAACAGATGCCTAAGTTATCCTCATAAACTGAGAGTCCCATCACTCTCAGAGCCTCAGTTCTAATATCTAAGAAACTGCAGCTTTGTTTCCAAGTTCCTACTCAAGAGTCATAGAAGAATAAATCTATGAGCAGTCATTTTCATCCTTCTCTGTCCGGTGGCTCTGTCTCTGGTGGTCCTCAGCAGCGTTGCCGCCACCAGACGGCAGCTACAAACCTAAATAGGATAGCTGGTCGAGTACCCCAGTGGCCAAATTCACAACAAGGGTGACAATTAATTGCATCGCCTTCACCTATGTCTAAAAATTCTACACAATGTACGATTGAATGTTAGTTATTCAATATGGATAGCAGATTGGGGGGACCTCCAGCCTCATTTATCTTATACGTTGTTATCACATGTGAATTAATCTCGAATGTAATGACCTGCATTTGCACTCAAAAGATTTGACGGATCGCTTGATTTTTATGCTTTAATGATTTAGTGCCAAACGTTGTGAAAATGATCGTATAGGGCTGAAAATGATTTGAGGGGTTCGCTGAGAGCAATCCCAGCTTACAAAGAAACCCACAAGAAGCCTACTTCACCGAACATGTAGCTTTCCTGCATGAGAAAGTATTGCTGTTGCGAGGATTGTAAGAACTTGACACTACGATTGACGAAATATTCTCCCCACTCGTTAAATTTGGTCCATCATGTCTTTACTTAACATCTACTACTATTTTCTCACCAACAATCGGTTGGGAGGATTAGCATTAATGAGGAGATGAAGCAAGAAAGCAACAAAAAGAGCCTGTTTAGCTAAGACTGATGGCAATGGCAGTCACTAAAACTCACAGAAATATTGCTAACTTCATGTGCAACTCACAGAACCCAAGATTCGTGGTACTGGCCACCTTTAGACTTCATTGCAACGCAGGCAAATGAGCTAAGTCATTAAACACATTCGAATATGGCACAGTTTTCCTCTTAAAATACGCTCTCGCATTTGCTCTAGCTGCACAGTTTTATTATTCAATGAGCATCTTGCTCGAAGGCTCACACTCTTGCAAATGTCCCTGTAACTTTGCAAGACGGTGCGGCGGTGAGCGTGTGGGGCATTTGAAATGGACCAAAACGGCCACGTGGGGGTGGGGGTTACTCGTAATCAAGAAGGGGAGGCAAATACGCGGAGTGACACAAAATGTATAGACCAAACCGAGAAGAAAAGAAAATGGAGAGGAGAGGGAATGTGACCAAATAAGAGTGGGCACCTGACTCTTATGTGACCAAATAAGAGTGGGCACCTGACTCTTTCACTCGCCTTTACGTGGGTATGAGTATGTTCTCTGACCCCAATCCTCTCACTTATTGGTCCTTCTACCTGAGCCACCCCAACCCCCCCCCCCCCCCTCCCCTACCCCACCTTCCACCTACAATTATATACGAAGCTTATGACTTCCCCCCACCCCGGCCCAACACACTTTCTTCTTGTAATAAGGGCGGAGAAAATAGATTTCTGGTATTAACGTTGATAATTGTATCTGTGTTAAATTATTTTGTACTTATTGTACTTGACGAAGTATTTGAATTGAAAATTGAAGAAAAAAAAACCTTCAGCCATGCCGTTAAACATTTTAAAATACAACCATGCACAACAGACATGATCTATAACGCTCAACATGATCTATCGAAAATGAATTGTTTATGTTATAATAAGATATTATTTGTTCATGTCATATAGGTCATGCATTGCATAGTCATAGGCAAGCTGCGTATAATTGTATGTTCCTCTGTCCCACCTCCCTCCCCTAGGTCACTCAATCTCCCCAAGTGCTATTTCCACCAATACACCACGTGGTCTTCTCTTCGCATGTCTTGAGGTGGACCCTTCTTGTTATATTTACTTCCCATCAATTTTCTCACTCCAAAATCCCGCTCCCTATTTATACCCCCCTTTCACTCTTCACTCCCTCTCAAAACTTCTCACTTCTCTCTTCTGTTCCCCATTCTCTGCTAACCAAACACAGCCCCCTGTTTCACCTCCTTCAAAGTCCAAAACTAGAACCCAAAACCATGAACTTTTGTACATCTTCAGCCAGGAGTTCGAGACCATGGGGTGCTGGTCAAATCCCCGAATCTCTCCCCCTTCACCACTTCTTGAAATTGGCTTCCAACCAAAGACATCAATCTCAATGAAGAAGTTCAGCAGACAACCCAGAATTCACAGCGCAGGAAACACCCCTTCCATCCTCACTTTCCCGAAACAACCCACCGGAATCACCAGAACGCCACCGCCTCAGCCAGCAGAGTGGAACTTACTACAGAGGGCCGCCGCGAAGGCGCTTGACATGGTGGAAAGCGCGTTGGTCTCACGAGAGACACAACACCCACTTCCAAAAACCGCCGACCCAAGTGTCCAAATCGCCGGAAACTTCGCTCCGGTCCGAGAACAGCCCGCTCGGCATAACTTGCCTGTATACGGCACCATACCCGACTGCATTAACGGCGTTTACGTCCGAAACGGCGCCAACCCGCAATTCGAGCCCACCGCCGGCCACCACCTGTTCGACGGCGACGGCATGGTTCACGCCGTTAGCATCAGCAACAACTCTGTGAGTTACACCTGCCGGTTCACCCAAACTCAGCGACTCGTCCAGGAGCAAAAACTAGGCCGACCCGTTTTTCCTAAAGCCATTGGTGAGCTCCACGGGCATTCGGGTATTGCCCGACTTGCGCTCTTTTACGCCCGTGGGTTATTCGGGTTGGTGGATCACAGTCGAGGCATCGGAGTAGCCAACGCCGGCCTGGTTTACTTCAACAGGCGGTTACTCGCCATGTCTGAGGATGACCTACCGTATGAGGTCCATATCACACCTTCAGGTGACCTTCAAACAAGGGGCCGGTACGATTTCAACGAGCAGCTCCGTTCCACCATGATTGCCCACCCGAAACTCGACCCCGTCACCGGTGAGCTATTTGCTTTGAGCTACGACGTCGTAAAGCAGCCGTATCTCAAGTTCTTTAAGTTTTCCAAACATGGGAAGAAATCACCAGACGTGGAGATACCGCTGAATGTGCCTACTATGATGCACGACTTTGCAATCACCGAGAACTTCGTTGTTGTACCGGATCAGCAGGTGATATTCAAGTTGCAGGAGATGATGAAAGGTGGATCTCCTGTGATTTACGACAAGAACAAGAAGTCCAGGTTCGGGATCTTATCGAAAAATGCTAAAAATTCTAATGACATGATTTGGGTTGAATGCCCCGATACGTTTTGTTTTCATCTGTGGAATGCCTGGGAAGAACCCGAGTCGGACGAGGTCGTGGTTATTGGCTCATGCATGACTCCACCCGACTCTATTTTTAACGAATGCGACGAGAATTTGATGTCAGTGTTGTCCGAAATCCGGCTCAACTTGAGAACTGGTAAGTCGACTCGCCGCCCCATACTTCAAGCCACTGATGACAACCAAGTGATCAATTTAGAGGCAGGGATGGTGAACCGGGACCGGCTCGGCAGGAAAACCAGGTACGCCTATCTCGCCATAGCCGAGCCCTGGCCTAAGGTATCGGGCTTTGCCAAGGTAGACTTGGCTAGTGGAGAAGTTGACAAGTATTTGTACGGTGATGAGAGGTATGGTGGAGAGCCCTACTTCGTCCCGAGGGATCCGAGCTCGGAGAGGGAAGATGATGGATACATTTTGGCTTTCGTTCACGACGAAAGGACGTGGAGATCGGAGCTTCAGATCATAAACGCGATGGACATGAAGCTGGAGGCATCTGTCAAGCTTCCTTCTAGGGTTCCGTACGGTTTTCATGGGACGTTCGTAAGCTCTCAAGAGTTAGCAGAGCAAGCATAGGTAAATGTACCATATCTACACAGTATTCATAGACTAGCAGAGGAGGGAGATGCCAGTGGGATTATACGTATAGAGAGAGATGTCCCCGGATTCTTCTCTTGTTTTTACCTTTGTGTGTGCATGTAGTTTTTTTATTTCTTGGTTAGGTTTCGGTGAGGTGGTCATCTTGAGGGAACCAAGCTTGTAGCTTATGGAGTCTTAGGTTGTACTGGAGCTCAGCTGGTTTCTGTTGGCTGTTATCATCATGTGAAAGAAATTAAAGAACCCTTTGGGGGTTCTTTATACCTCCCATCTTGTGTATAGTTGGTATTCGTAAAGATTTTGGTTGCAATCGCGATAGCTTAATAATTTTTCGCAGAGTATAATATTTTTGCAGACAATATGTTTGTAGTGTTATTAGCTAAAAGCTGACAAGTATATTTAGTCACCATCATTAGTCGCCTGTATAAAATGTTATCCGTTACTTTGTCCTTCCAACTTTACTATAAATGCTAGTTAAGAAATGGGAAGGTTTATGTTGCCAGCTTATGCATCATAGATGTGCTCCCTTTCTTATTGTTGGCAAGTACGCGAAAAAAGAAAAGTGATATTGATGCTCGGCATGTGCGTGAACCATATGCAAAATTCTTGGTGGTGTTCAAGGCAGCACTTTTAAGCAACAATTCTGTCACTAATTTAATTTTAATTACTGTTAACAAAAAAATTTGACCCAAAAAAAGGGCTGGAGAAAGTTTACTACCATTTAACCGTGGAATCTTTAAATTGAGGAATGGCGTAAGACTTTAACACTTAGTGGCATTCGCTTCAAATACCAGTAGTTTTTACAAGTTACGGCAATTGTTGTTCATGCTTAGTGGCAGTGGTCTTGTATTTTTCCTATCTTGAGCAACTTTTGAAAATAGGAAATATTACGCTTGGCATCCTTGAAATTTGAGTGTAATATACTCGATATCCCTCTTATTCAAGAAATTACGGTGGCACCCCCCCCCCCCCCCCCCCTTAATTTTAGTGGGTGATGTTACATCATAGATAAATATAACTCAATTGTCATGTAAGGAATTATCATATGTTAACCCTAATCTATCTCATAAACCACAAAAACCCAAATCTCACTTTAGGAAACTCAAATATCAATCCAACAAAACCTTAATCCACATATCCAACAGAACCCATCGACCAATCCACAGCAGTCGTACAGTCACCACTACCGTCACCACACTGAAACACTGAAACACCATCACCGCCCCCACCATAAAACCCACTACCACAAATCGACTATAAACAGTCCCACCACCCTTAGTGGTTCCTCCAGCACCAACAAAACCAAAAGTCCAATCCAATAAAAATACAAAACCACCACAACTGTCGAATTGCCACCACCATAGACCACAGTCGCAGAATTTCAGCCAACACCACTATAGCCGCCATGCTGGGGAAGGTGGTGCGTAAACGTGGGTGTGTTCGCCTATCTATGGGTGCATGTGTTTGCATGTCTGCACCCCGTGTGTGTGTTTGTGTGTGTGTGTGTGTGTGCACGTGCACGTGCGTGGGTGTGGGCCACACCCACCCACACCGTGTGGGTGGGTGATGATGTAGGGGTAGAGGGTGGGGGAGCGCCAATGGTGGAAAGTGTCTGGGGGGTGGGGGGTTTGTTGTGTGTTTTATGTATGCGCGTCTCTGTGTGTCGTGACACGTGTGTGGGTAGATAGGGTTGGGGGTGGGAGCACCAGTGCTAGAACAGTTATGTAGACAATGGCGACTGTGGCTGGGGGTGATGGAACCCTTGGTTTGGGCTTGATTTTAGGGCTTTTTTGAGGGATTACTTCTGGTTTTCATTAAATATTAACAAAAAATTTTACTTCAAATAAAAGGAGGGGTTTTGTGATAAGCAGGCTCAAATCTGAAGGGGTGTTAATGTAATTTTCTGAATAAGGGGGGTAATGAGTGTCTTAAACCCAAACCTCATAAGTAGCTCGTGTAATATTTCCTTGAAAATACGTGTTGTAAAATGCCGCAAGTCCTACCAGCAAATTGCTACTAGCTCTACAAGTTGTTAAAATGTCAAGTGATGTTTATCTTAGATGAAGCCTATAAATGGCATATTAATTTTCCACCAGAGTTCAAATTAGTTTATGAATGATATCACTCAATAGCCTACAATGCAGTGCAATATCTTAACTACGGGAGCAAAATAACGCTATACAGTGGCGGAGCCATGAAAATTATTCTAGGTGTATATAAGAAAAAAAATTATCACAAAACTTAGTTATAAACTATTAAATTATGAACCATGAAATACTACAAATGACGTGAGGGGACCAAGGTGGCTCTTGGTTTGTACGTTGCAGTATCGCATCGTTTGCCGTTTGTCGCTTTGACGAGAGTGGGAGACCAAGCCACTTTACTTTGTAGTCAATTTGGAAAATGGAAACACACACAGTGATCCAATAAGACTTTAGGGTTGTTTAATAAAACTAAAATTTAAGTGCTGAATTCATAAAATTAAAAACTTTAAGCGGCTTAATTTTTACTGAAAAATAAGTTAACTTGTTTGATAAATCAAAAGCAAATGTCTGAAAATTGTTCCAACTTACCCATTTTACCAAAATTATCATTTATTTTTGTACTTTATAACTTTGTTTTGGCCAAAATCGTGTTGGTGGTGGAGGTGGTAGTGGTAATGGAATAATAATGGTTGTTGTGGTGGTGGCAGATATCAATGGTTGTGCAAGTAGTGCATGAAGATGTCGTATTGGTAATCGTGGTGATAGTAATAGGTAGCGACATGGTGGTCATGGAAGTTGTTGTACTGTGGTGGACATTTACATGGTTTTGGGAGACATGAACGTGATGAGGGCGGTGATGGTGTGGTGGAGGTGGCCGTATCCTTGTGTTGGTAGTGGTGGTAGTTAGGTATGGCAATTGTGGTGGTAGTAGCAACATGATATAATGGTTGTGGTGGTGGTTGTAGTGTGACGAAGGCAGTGTTGCCAACAATTTAATTGATGTGGCATTATGGTGGTAATTATTCTTTTTATGTAAAATTATGTTAAAAAATTTTAACCATCCCACTTAGAATTAAGTGATAAGCATTAAGTAAGGGGCTGTTTGATAAAACTGAAATTTAAGTGCTGAAAAAGTTAAGTCCTGAATTCGTAAAACTGAAAACTTTAAGCGGCTGAATCTTTACTGAAAAAATAAGTTAACTTGTTTGGTAAACCCAAAAGCAGATGTCTGAAAATTCTTTATTTACAACTTTATCCATTTCACCAAAATTATGCATTTATTTATGTACTTCATAACTTTTTTTGGGGGACTAAAATTGTGTTGGTGGTAGTGACGACAGTGACGATGGAGTAATAGTGGTAGTGGTGGTGGTGGTGGCGGCGGAGGCGGCAAAAAGGTGTCAATGGTGGTGGTAATGGTGCTTGAAGACATAGTATTGATAATTGTGATGATAGCGATAGGTGGCGACATAACCGACATGGCAGTGGTTGTAGTGTGACGGATCTTTAGATAATTTTTGGCGAGTATTGACATGGTGACAACAACGATGGTATTGTGGAGGTGGCGGTGTCCTCGTGGTGATGTTGTTGGTTGTGGTGATAGTGATTAGGTCGTGGTAATTGTGGTGGTGGTAGCAAAAAAAAAATATATTGGTTGTGGTGGAGGCGGTTGGTTACCAGCAAATTGGCGGGGCATTATAGTGGTAATAATTTTTTTCATGTAAAAATATGTTAAAATAACTTTTAACCATCTCTCTTAGAATTGAGTGATCAGTATTAAGTAAGACCACCTTGACTTAAAATTTTATTCTATTTTTGGTAAGAATTAATTTTTTTAAGTGATATGAGGTTTAGCGTTATCAAACGCACTTAATTGAAAATCATTGAAAACTTTAAGTTTTAAGTGCTTAATTGCGTTATCAAACACACCCTAAGTTACCCTGACTTAAAATTTTAATCTATTTTCGGTAAGAATTAATGTTTTAAGTGATATCACGTTAAGTGTTATCAAACGCACTTAATTGAGAATTACTGAAAGTTTTAAGTAATTAACTGCGTTATCAAACACATCTCTTCCTTTTCTTTTGTTGACTATATATGTTTGGTGTTTGGCCGTTGCATTTTTGTGTGTAAGTTTAGCATTTAAAATGAGTGAAATGACATTTTTTTAAAAATTTCAGGTATTCTAACATGTAAAATGATCAAAAAGAAATTTATTTTTAAAATTTTTAAGTCAGCACTTTTATATATGATGTTAAATATATAGGATAATTACACCAATGTCTTTGAGGTTAGGATGAAATTATATTAAGGACACTAAGTTTTAAAAAGTATCAATCGTGTCCTTCCTTATTGATCCGTTAAAAAAATGTACATTTTGGTGATGTCATTCGATACCTATTTTTGAAATACCAACATTACCCTTATTACAAATTGAAACCCTACTTTTTTTTTCAAAATTTGAAACCCTAACTATCTCCCTCTCTAAAACTCCCCCCACCATCATGCTGCCCCCCATCGCACCGTCGCCGCCCCCACCCTCCCCCCACCTGGTCGCTGCCCTCAATCTCCTCTCTACCCGTTGGCTACCCCATCCTCTCTTCACCCCGTTGCCGCCCCCACCCTCCCCCTATCACCACCCCTGGATCCCGATCTGACCTCCCTCACGTTCGTACTCCACCGATGGATACCATTTACAATACCACGAGCCGCTACCTCCTTACCCTGCTGTGAGCCACTACCTCAATATGCCAGCGCAACACACCGCCGTGACACCCATTGCACCTTAACACCACCTGACAGTAACATATGAAGTTACAAAGATTAACGACAGCCAATTCTAGAGCGTGGACTTAAAATCCAACCGTTCGATTCTTGTCGAATTCATCGCCAGGAGGTGCGGTCTCTACCATCTTATGGCTCCCGCTATCAATTCATTGCTTAGGTTTTAATAATCATTCCCTTCCGCACTTCAATTAGCTTCACTGTTGCGTAAAATTGAGAAGTGTCCTTAGTTGATAAAGTGCCAAACTTTTATCAGAGTCGTTGGTCTATATTGTTTTGTCAATTTCTAAACAAACACATGAATTAATCAGATTCCACAAAGCGGACCGATGGTGCCGTGATGGTGTTGATTTGGTGGTTGTGGTTGGAGTTGCAAGGGGGAAGAGAGAGACTTGGGAAGAGACAAACAAATGGCATTTGAAAAAATAGATTCTTAAGTCATGGGCAATCTGGTCATTTTGCTTTAAACCGTTATATATTTCAGTATTCCATCGGTCAACGAACATAAGTATAATTTGTTCAAACTAATGGACATGCTTGCAATTTCACCCTAACCTCGGGGACATTGGTGTAAATTTTCTAAATATATTACATGCATAAAGAATTTGATGGAAATTGATGGAGAAACAGGTGGGCACTGGCCCACGGGTGCACCCCCCTAGCTCCGCTACTGACGCTATACAAGATTGTGCATGCTACATAAACAAATGTACATTGCTCTAAAATTATTATTGGCGTACGACTCCAATGTTTGGTATCAACGAAACCTCACAACTCATATTTTCTTGGAAATTGCACTACCATGCGCTGAGTTTAGCCAAAATCCAGGTAGAAAGAAACCCGATAAAGAATCCTCGATAGAGCATCGAGTTTTGTGGGATGAATTTGGGTTGGGGATGGAGGGTTGGAAAGAAGTTTGAAGACAATCGGGGAGAGAGGAAATTGGTTAGTGAGAGAAAAGGAATTTTAGTTCTTAGTTATATTTTTTGTTATATTACCAAAATACTTTCAAAATATTACTAATTAGGGTTATCCGGCATGGACGCCATATAAATGTGGCACGGATGCCATGCGGATGCCATCTTGGACATAAGCGAAGCAAATGTTTTGTCCTAAAAACTGACTGACTTTCAATCAAAGGCGAGCTTAACCGTCAATTAGTGATATAAACTACGATTTAAAAATTATGAGGTGCTGCGTGCGAAGTTAAAACATCGAGGTGCTAAGTGCTATTGGCCCCAAAGATGAATGTGCTGCATACAACTAATCCTTTGTCACTTGTACCTTGTAGCCTTGCAGCAAACCAATTAGCTTAGTCTGCAGGTCCCCACCAAAGACTACATATTGTTTCGAACAACTATGCTGGTAAGCTCACCCCCTTTTGCTTTGTCCGCAAGTCTCGCTGAAAGTCTACATTTTATTTTCGACAGCTTTTTGAGGAACTCACTTCCATTTTTGCTTTGGCATGTGAACTCTCTCCTCATTTGTTCTGGAATTTGTGTGAAGGTTTCTTGTAGGCAGGGTCTGAGACTCTGCAATTAATCCGGTCTATGAAGTGTATACAGTACGTAAAAAAAGTTTAAAAAGATATCTAATATGGTTTAGCTCTAACAAATCTTATGTCCGTTGCATCGCAGCCAAGAAAAGTGGACAAGGTAGGCAAAGTATAATACTTTCCTGCTCACAAGCAACAAAGATTCCTAGACACCATTTTTCTTCTCCAACTTTATTCCGGCAGTATTTCTGCAAATCCTTTATGTGTAGACCATTATAAAGCAGCATCTTAGGAGATATTGTAAAGATTTCAGCCCCCTGCTTTTGTCCATTGCATTTTAGTTGCATCTTCGGATGCGGAAAAAAACCATGTTACCGGCATGATCTTTTTAGGTGACCGTCCAACGCCAACACTAATGCCGCTAAATAAACTAGCCTTCATGATTAAATGAGCCCATCAATGTAAAGTCTGCGGCTATGACGATACGGTTTTCTTTTCTATAAAGATCTCAAAAAAAATTTCTACTTTTTTAGTGTTCAGAGTGAAGAAGAAGTCCAAAAATGTCACGACTATACTCTGGTAAGAAGCCTCACTTTTGTATGTGCACAAACAATCAAGATGCACCACCAAGACTGAGCAGAAGCTGTGAAAACCTTCAATTATTTGAGAATGAGAGCACAAATTTTTATCACGATGAACACATTAACAACAGATGTGAAAAGTTGGCGACTGCGGTGGCAGCAGGAAAATTGAATAATAACAATAACAATGAGTGAACTAGAGCCACAAAGATGTTTGAACAACTTTCATCATTCAAACGTTTTGATGTCACTTGGTCCAAACTTTTCATTGACATTGTCGTGGAAGCATTTTTGTTGTCTAATTTCTTTACGTAGAACATACTATTCATTGCCAACAGTGTAATGCAGCTCACATGACATCAAGACCACACTGCTTGCAACGAATGGGACATTCCTCCTACAGCCTTTTTAATTGTCTATATCTTTTTTTCTTAATTTGCCGGAGAATCAATGCTGGCCATAACTTTGTACAAGGTGTTGGTCTGTGCACAGACAAGTACAGTTGTATGAGAGTGAGAGAGTGCAAAAGTCCCACTTGACTCCATCGTAGGTTGTCTTCAAGGACTAGTCTTTTTCCAATATAATAATTGTCACCTTTTGTTATAATAGCCACAAGAGCCATCATGCTTTCACAAGTCAAATTCTCCAATAGTAGTTTTCTTTGCGACTTCATTATGTAAATCTTTTACTCCATGCTGCTATAGAACTTTCACTAAAAATAGAACACAAACGTTCATTTGGTTCGTAATTCTCTTCGTACTTTTTTTTTTTTGAAGACAAGGAAACTTTGTTTCTTTCAAAAAGCACGTATCGTTGCCTTTAGATACTATTCTTAGTACAAAGAAAAATATTATTATTGAATTGAGTACTATTTGAACAATTACAAAGACACTTATAAAGGATCCTAATAATACCATGTTTATGTCGTTTAACAATTTTGGACACACGTATATGTTTCAATTGCAGGGATAAGGGATGCAATTTGGGCTGGGTAACTTGTGGATGACCCGTGTCAGCCCGTAAAATATAAACTTGAACTTGTTTTTATAGAGATCGTAGTGTACGTGGGCACAATATTTTGGGGTAGTCAAAAGTATGGGCGGGGCATGGGCAAACATTTTTAAGGGCCTGCCCAGTCCGAAGGAAATCTAGCCCGTCCAACTTTTCTATAACGTAAATTGTGCTTACAAATCTCTTGTTTACAAAATATGGTGGATGGTCACAGACCAAACAATTTGTTAAATTATCATTCTCCTCCTAAAGTAATACACAATCATTATTGCAAGCATTTATTGTCTCAAAACCGAAGCCAAGTTTCATTATTAATTTTTTGGTGTCGTAATATGACCCTGGCAGCTTCTATAACCATATCTCGACAATCAATACCTGCATCCAGGCTACATTCAAGTTGACTATCCATGTTGGATGACAATACTACTTGTTCTTTATGTTGAGTCCACCTTGTGTATTCACTTGTAAAACCATCCCGAAGAAGATGATCGACCACTATTTTTCTACAATGCAATAACTCACATGATCTACACGTATACCTTGTCTTCTCAAGGTCAATAAATCTAGGATGCGCATAAGCAATGTCGAGAAATTCATGGACGTAATCTTCAAAATCATTATCAGCTCTCCTTTTCATCTAATCTCGATCGGCCGACATGATTGCTCGTTTTATGACATAACACCTTTAATTAAAACCAATAATTAGGTGGGAATGATATGTAAATGACTGCATGCATATGACAACATCTGTCTATGCTCCCTCCATTTTCCAATAGGTAGTGGTCATCTCCGATTTAGTAAAGGACATGTTTATAAAAAGCAGTTAAGCCTTTGTGCTTTGTCATATGTCAACGAAAAATTCAGCAGCACTTTCCCGTATTTCTCTAAGTGCATGACATCGATTAGGTGTTTGACATCCAACCTTGCTCTTGCAAGCAAAAATTGTTGCAAGACACCAAATCTCTATTCACCTGTAGAAACACAGGATAACGGTTTATGAAAATTTCAAGACATAAAAAATATAGCATGAGTCGATACACTGTTTATAGACACTTATCTTTTCTAAGTTATATTAACTGGACATTCAAATGCTCATTATAAAGCATTAGTGTATAATCAATATCTTTTAATGAGAACCAAGGGTCTTTATGTATGCATTCGGTTAAAATTTGGCAATATGCAACAATATATCCGAAACAAAAGCATTTCAAAAAAGATGAAATCATAAGGTTTTGTAAGACTATGCCATAACCAATGATTCCCGTTCAAATTCTCAACAACGAGTTGTAATGAACTCTATGTTAATGGATTTCACAAAGTAAGAGTGCCTATTCGCTTGCCTACAGGCAATTTGTTTCTCAACGGAGTGATATTTCTTAGTAGGCTTGATATTTATTGTGTAATCAGATTGTGATATTGTTTTAGGGTCAAAGTTTAGGGATAACAATTTCAGGTTTATCGTTTTTGGTTCAGGTTTTAGGGTAGGAATTAGAGTTTATGGTTTAGTTTCAGAGTTTGCAATTTAGTACTTAACTTAGGGTTTCGGGCTTAGTTTAGGGTTGAGTTTAGGGTTATGTCAAGCAGGGTTTAGTTTACATTTATAATATAGGGTTTACATCAGGGTTTAGGGTTTACCGTTTAAAGTTTAGGGTTTAGGATTTACAGTATAAGGTATAGTTTAGGGTTTACAGTTTAAAGTTTATGATTTATTTTAGGGTTTATGCTCTAGGTCTAAAATGTATTGTTTGGAGTTGATAGAATTTTGTCAATGCTATAGGTTTTAAGTAGTCTATTGATCTTAATTTGTCATATGAGATTTCTAGTGTGCTATTACTGCTTTCAATTAGTCATATTAGTCGATCCTTGTTTTTAATTTTTTTAATCGCTTTTAATTAGTCATTTGAAGAGTTAATTCAATTAAAGATATATCCACGTTGGTGTTACGTCGTGCTCCTCTAATAATTTTATTTAACTTCAAATTTTGTCTATTATTTTAAAGCCAGAGATAAAACTTTGTCCATCTCAATTATCTCAAACAAACTAACTAACAACAATTGCATATTTACCTACAAGCAACATAGACCAAAGAAAATCAATATAATCTTAAGCAACTTAAATATAATCCACAAAAAATATGCAAAACATAAAAAGTTTTGATATGATGAACAGATATTCTGAGAAAATGCGGGTAGTGGAAAGGCAGCGGCGTTGTGGCCCAGTGAGTGGTGGCAGTGGCGCGTAACAGCAATAGGATGCAGTGCAGTGGTTGACGGGTGTGGTGGTACGACAGGGGTGAGGTAGAAGGGATGGGGGACGTGGAAGGTAGGCATCGGGGCTGTGGCGGCATGCGACAAGGGGCCGAGGTAAGGGTGCAATAGTGGGGGTGGGGGCATGGGTTATGGGTAGTTACAATGTAGAGGGGGGTAGGCGGGGAGAAAGGAAAGAAGGGTATAGTTGCTCAGATTTAATGACTTTTAGCGACGTTTTGGCCGTCGCTGATGTCCATCAAACAATTTTAAATTTATACTATTACCAATAGATAAAGTCTATTGATAAGAGTCTTTTTTTTTAAAAAAAATTTAGGGCTAATTACACCCATGTCCCTGAGGTTTGGGGGTAATTACACGCGAGGACACAAAGTTTCACAATGTAACATACGTGACCAAAAACGTTAAAAAAAGTAACACTTTTATCCAACCGTCAGTATTCTGTCCAAAAAGTATAATTTTCGTCATTACGTATTTTGAAAATGGCAATACTACCCCTGTACAGTATATCGTCACAAAAAGTATAATTTTCTCTCTCCACAATTTAAACCCTAAATCTGAAGTCACCGCCGGCAGCCTCCCTCCGCCGCCCCATGCCGCCGGCAGCCCCCCTTCCCACCACCGCCGGCCACAAACTCAACTGATCAGACCACCATGACCCAACAACGGGCCACCACCGTAGGCACCAATCTCCTGCTCGACGGCTTACACCATTTTCGGCGAGGGCAGATGGCCAACAACGGCCACTGCTATTCTTCACCGGCGATTGCCACCAACCAAACACCAATGTACATCCCCATCGATCAACCCGCCCATGGCCGACGACATCACAACCGCAACTGCTCTCTTCCACAGATCGGCCCACCCACCGTCGCTGTCGGAGCAGACCCATCACCAGGCATCGATCGCACCGGTGGGCGCGATGGTGCAAGCCCATCGTGGTGGTGATGGCGCTGCCTTGCTGGTGGTCACGGTGGCGCGCATCTCGATGGAGGAGGCCGGTGTCGCGACGTAGCTCGGTGATGCTTGCGATCTCAGACGGCGCGGGGTACGGAGGTATGGCGACCGCGACAGGCAGATCGGTATGGCGATCGCGATCTTGCGGCGCCGGTGCCTCGCCGGAGGGCCTGCTACTGCGTTGACGGGGAAAGGGGAAGGCAGTCGGCGTGGGGGGTGTGGGTGTGAGGAGAGGAAGAGGCAGACGCGTGGGGGTGGGGTGGGGGCGCGAGGGGGGTGGGGGTGGGTGCTGGGTGTGGGGAGAGAAAGAGGCAGACGCGTGGGGGTGGGGTGGGGTGGGGGCGCGGGGGGTGGGGGTGGGTGCGGGGTATGGGGAGAGGAAGAATAAACAGTAAATTAAGTGGGTAATTGATTTTAAAGTCAGGGGCAATCAAGTCTTTTTGTTAAAACCGTTAAGTATTTTTGTATTCCGTTAATCAATGGACATAAGTGTTACATTTTGAAACTTTGTGTCCTCGCGTGTAATTACCCCCAAACCTCAGGGACATGGGTGTAATTAGCCCAAAAATTTAACATATGGAAAAACTAATTTTCTTTTAGTGCTCTTTAGTCTTCAAAATCGTCTAAATGTACGGATTGGGAGACTTCTGAAGACTTCTTTTTTCTGCTTCGTTTCTTATTGTAAGAGTAGACTTCAAAAGTTTGTTTCGAGACTATTGTATTTTCTTTTAATTTCATTTTGTCTTAAAATATATAAGGGGGTGAATAGGTTTTTTAAAAATTAATGAAGAACTTAAGCTGAACAATCATAAATCTCAATCAAACCAAGTAATACTTTAATGAAGATGCTAACTACACAACCTCAAACAATTATAGAGTAATAGGTAAAGAGATTGAGTTTGAGATACTTGAAAAGAAGATTTAAATGATTCGGCTTGCATGACAATCTACCTCTTCAAGGAAGTCCCTTGCAAGAGTGCTAGAATCCACTACCGACAATCTTCATCCGAGTCAAGATCAAAACACTTACATCACATGGTGATATCTTCATACCAAGCACAAATCTTGAATTCACAAAACTCACCCAAGACTTGACA
The DNA here is from genome assembly GCA_033070095.1 of Escallonia herrerae. Taxonomy (NCBI): domain Eukaryota; kingdom Viridiplantae; phylum Streptophyta; class Magnoliopsida; order Escalloniales; family Escalloniaceae; genus Escallonia; species Escallonia herrerae. The sequence continues at coordinate 24,742 of JAVXUP010002149.1, read as the reverse complement.
AAGCCAAGCCTTGATCACAATCCTTTTACAAAGATCAAATGTGTACAAAGAAACCCTCTTGAAAAGAAATTGGTACAAATATAGCTCTAGTACAATAGAGAGATGAGAGAATTGATGACTTGAAGAATGCTCACTCTCAGTTAAAAAATTGCTCACAACGATGCTCTCTTTAATGATGTAAAATAATTAAGATGAAAAGAGAAAAGTTTAATCTATGAGCCTTGATATTTCTCTAATCAGTTGAGGCTTAGAATGTGGTTTCCATAGTGTATGATGAAGCCCCAAATCATTTATATAAGGTAGATATCAAATATAGCAGCTATGAGAAGATTTGGCATGATTTTTAGCAAAACTAGTCGTTATTGTTCAACCAAAAGTCAACAAAGTCGGCTGCATTGCCAATATAGTCGACTGCATTTTAACCTTGCTGCTCATTACTCGACTGCCTCACAGAACCCTCTTTCTTATTTTGGACATAACTTTCTCTAGAAAAATTAGATTGCGGTGTCGTTTTTTGCGTTGAACAGCTAATGAAAAGTTTTATCAAAAATGAAAATATTAGCTCTAAAAATATTTTTGAAGAAATTTGAGTAAGCATCAAAGTTCACCCATTTTTAAGAAACAGACTTATTTGAAAGGTTATGAACTCACATACAATGTACAAGGTGTCATAAGGTCATTTTAGGCCATATTCATCAATCCAAGCGTTAAACTAAGACTATTTACATAATAGTAAAGATCAATTATAATTGATAATAACTTAGTCTATGCATTCTTTGTTTCTCTCTGACATTAGACTTGATAAAGCTTCCATAGCATGTCTATTATAACTTTAAGCTTCTTTGTCTTTAATCCATCTATCTAGTATCTCAAATGTGCATTCACGAGTATGTATGTATATACCTCTTGAGAGTCCACTCAAAGCACACATTAGTACATAATCAATGTGTAATTAGCATCAAAATAAGATGTAAGTCCAACCATAGGACTAACAATCTCCCTATTTTTTATGATGACAAACATTAATCCGCTATAAGATAAGATGTATCAAATGATAGTCGATTGAGCACAACAATCTCACTTAGAACATGCATTAGTATACTCATGACGTGTCAATTTATCTCATATAACAATTAAGCTCATAGCTAGCTTTCCTTAACTAAAACAAGTTATGCTTCTCGTATAGTGATTAAGTGCATAAAACAATATATGTCATTTCTCTAATGTTCTCTCAAACACATAATCACATAGTATATAGAATAAAGATTATTTCTCTCTCTTTGTCATCAACAATAAGACAAGGGTTTGCTTGTGTGAAGAGATAGTTATAAGCAAGATAATGGCTTAAGGTGCATATAACTCTTGAATTCATGCGGATGACATCAAGAGTTCCTTCGTTTCCAAGGAAAGATATGCAATGTAAGTCAATAATCTCATCTACTTCATCCAATTTTCAAGAGCAACAAGATAATATGTGGTTTAAGCATGTTTCATAAGTTGATTTTCATATCTCTTAGAAGAGAAGTCTCTTCAGGAGCGACTTGAAGTGTATCCTACATACTCTTAGTCAAATCACTCATAATAACTCTATTGAGATCATTTGTATTTAGAGCATAAACAATACAATTCTTAACTCTAGAATTCATGTAAAGCATATTTCTATTATAGTTATAAAATTTGGATTTCTCCTTGAGCACAAGTTTATTCCTAATCAACTTGGTTAGAACATAAGGGCCATCTTTAATGATTTCTCATATTTCAAAACCTAAAGATTCTAAAATACTCTAATCTTAAATTTTCATATACTATATGAAGAACCATAAAAAAAATGAAGGTCTAGTAATAGAACTCCCCTCATGACTAAGAAATTTCATAATCTTTAAATTCTCTAGGTATTAACCAAACAATTAAGAGCGGATGCTCTGATACCACCTGAAACCAATAAAACAAACCTAGACGGGAGTTAATAGAGTTTTTGAAAATTAATGGAGAACTTAAGCTCAGCACAATCATAAATCTCAATCAAACCAAGTAATGCTTCAACGAATATGCTAAGTGCACAACCTTAATATAATTATAGAACAATAAGTAAAGAGATTGAGTTCGAGATACTTGAAAAGAAGATTTACGTGGAGGAGATTTAAATGGTTTGGCTTGAACCACCCTCAAGCTTACATCCACCTCTTCAAGGATGCCCCTTACAAGAGCACTAGAATCATCTATCAACAATCTTCCTCCGAGTCAATATGAAGAAATAAAAGTTTAGTATATTAGCCTTGATGTTACTCTAATGAATGAAGGCTTAGAATGTTGTTTTCCTAGTATATGATGAAGTTGCAAATCATTTATATAGGGTGAATATCAAAATGTAACTACTATTGAAAGATTTGGCACGATTTGGGTAAAACTTGCCATTATTTTTTAACTAACGGTAAATGAAGTCGACTGCATTACCTTACTGCCCATTACTCGACTATCTCATGGACCTCCTTTCTTATTTTGGACATAACTTTCTCTAGAAAAATTAAATTGAGATGTCATTTTTGTGTTAGAAAGCTAATGAAATGTTTTATCAAGGATGTGAAATCATTAGCTCCAAAAATATTTTTGAGAAAACCTGAGTAAGCTGGACAGGACGTGACACAAGTTTTTTAAAGTGGGCTGGGCATGGTCCAGCCCTTACGCCCGTTCAGCACTCCCAAATTGTAGTCCTAGCAGGGATGCAGTTGAACCCCCAACTATAAGGGGTCTTATTGGCAATGTTTGTGGATCAAGGGCGAGAACAACTCCCCACACCAGAGTGACATTCGATAAGGAAAAAAAAAATCCAAGATAATACACATGAGCAACCGTTCTACTCAACTTTTTCATCATTCTTTAAAATAACACTATGTCTTTCATTTACATATATTCAGTATCCAGATTTATCTTTAATATGTCCCTCAAGAATAGATGGCGACTAACTATTAAATATTGATTTTGGTCTTACATAGTATATTCGTGTCTAGCGTTAAAAGCATGGTTCTTGTGCAAAATAGAAAATTAGCACCCTCTCATTACAACTGAACAAAAAAAGAAGTGAGAGCAAACCTCCAAGTTCCTATCTTTGTTCAATAACCCAGGTTTAAGGATATAACTGAAACTAAATTGAAGTTTCTTTCTTTTTTTTTTTTGGAAAAAAAAAAGTTCATCAAGATAGTTGTTGAATCATGGCATATTGTTTATACACTAAATATATAATGTCGAGAGAGGGATGAAAAATCCAGAAATGTGAGAGCAGAGTTTAGTGGTACGCAGTTTATTGTTGTCGTTAAATGAAGGGGTACAAAGATATAACCTGGATTGCTTTTTTAAGCCATACTTTGCGCTTTCATTTAGCGTTATGAGATTTCATTTCAAAGAGTGAGTATGCTGTGAGTAATCAATTACCTTTTACATTAAATAAGCATGTTGCTTTACTTTATAATATTCTAAGTACTATTTTTTTTTTCTACAGATAAGATAGATTAAGAAGTTAAATTTCAGGAATTTACACACAATTACATTTTTCTATTGACTTATTTACTATACCCATATAAGTTTGAGACATCTTTTTAGTTTCCTACTTTATGGAGGTATCATTGATCAGCATTTTAACCTCATAAGTATCTCTGATAGAACTCATTACAATCAATTAAATTAGAGATCAATCACAAACATTTGCACTGACCTTGAATGTTATAAAATAAAGTAGAAAAAAGCACAAACTGCTTTTTTAGTAAATTATTATCTGGACTGAAATTGCCTACTCGTAAATATGATATGGAAATAGAACATGGGGCATAAATGGAGGCCAGTAGAGTTGTTTTACTTTCTTTTAGATAACCATGCTTTTAATATATAAAAAGAGAAAATAAAGAAATTGTGGTAATATATGTGTTCTCTGATTGCTTTTCTTCATGGTCATGTTTGACGCTTTTTCGACCATCTGGTTTGATGTGTTTTTTTGAAGATTTTCTAAGACAAATAAATGAAAAACATGTGTGCATTGTATGGTTAATTATTATTTAGCATACTTTTGAAAGTTATATTTTTGATCTAGTAAATAATATACTTCAGAATCATTTTGTCTTTTGTAATGAAGGAATCGACCCTTTTCATATATATTCCACTTATAAAACTCTTTAGTTTGGGTAGTACGTCATTGATTGATTCTACTTCACCGTTTTTTTTTGTATTAACCTATACCATATAATATCAGATAAATCGTATTGACAATGTCCTCTTAACCATTTTTTTCAAACATTGTTTCATAACCTCGAAGTTTCTTCTGCCTTAATTCGGTGTGAAATAGTCCTTGTGTTCCAAAAGAATTTTTATTGCATTCTTAAAATAAAAAAAAAAGATGTCCCCTAATATCGAAGAACCAATCTTAACTTATACACGTTAATAAAGATTTGCGAGAATTTCTAAAATACATACGCTTGCAACAGGGAAGATACGTCAAAAGAAAATTTCACATTGATTAACAAAAAAAATTCTTTAGGTTAAATGATTATATAGCAGTGATTATTCTTATAGGCATATAAATTGTGGTAGATGGGGATGCAATTGCATAAGGTAAAAGAGTTCTCGTATTCACTTACTTCGTCTATTGCTTTGTAGATTGTTGATTGAGTTCTAACTTTATAGTACTTTTTATTGATAATTATCAGTTTTAAGTTCTGATAAGTTTATTTATTGATTAAGTGTATAAAGTAATTTTAGATCCATAGTTGTGAGCTAGAACATGTATGTTCATTACTAACGGATGTTTTTCGTAAATGAACATTATTTATGTGCTAGTAAAAACATTGACTTCTAGTAAGTTAATCATTGATGAGACGAAGTGTTAGAAGTTTAAGAAGTTAGAATATTATATTCTTAATTTTATTTGTTGTACATTAGCCTATATAAAGATATATTAGAATACAGTAAATTATAATCAATTGTAACTCATTTTTCCCTTGTTCTAAAATATCTTATTCTCATTTATATGTACATATTTGTTTGCTTTATAATTAGAGAATGATTTGAAGAATTCAGTGATAAAGATTAAGTTTTAATAAGTCATATAGTGGTTAGGTAAAGTTTTAAATGTGTTGATTTGATTTTTAAATTATACATGGCTAATACAACCCTTAATCTTACAAAAATTAATAAAAATTAAAACAAAGCTACCAACGAACCTGGTTTAGCAGACTGCCTCGGAAAAATCCCTTAACCAAAAAGGATTTTAAGAGTCGTCGTCTTATTTTACTAAGAAAAATAGAAAAAAAAAAAACCAAACATGACTCTAAAGTGTCTAAAGGATGACGAAGATATCAAAAATCGGGAGATGAGTTTGGGGATTAAATTACGCAACGGAAAGGTGTTAGGCACCCGCCATGTCATTTCCATCTTTACTTCATTTCCATTAATCATTGGCATTTTAAAAAATGTAGCATGCAAAATATGATAAAACTCACCGAAGTTAATTTTTATGTTTTTGGCTTGAATTCGACACTGTGGGTCGAATTGCCTACATATCCAATCGGACTAACTCGAATCAAAATTGTCGTAGTTTGAATCTGGTCCAATGAGAAGTAATCTACTTTTTGAGCCTAGGCATAGAAAAAGAAATATAAAAGACTCTTTTTTTTAATAGAAATGTGATTACGAGATTGGAAGACAATCTAAAGTCATTTCTATATCAGAAAAATATGAAAAGTTATAGCTTGAAGTAGCTTGTCGTGAAGATTCGGGAACACTCTCAGAATGATCCATGTTGCAAAGACTAAATGGATTGTTATAGAGTGAATATGAATGGGTAAGATTCTTGAGAGAGCTGGAATATAACTTCATAAAGAAATGGTATACAAGCTTTAAGTAGAACAAGCTTATGGACCTCCAAAAATGAAGGTGAAGATCCATTTTCTAGTCCTTAGAGTCTCAGAATCTAATAAGATAAGCAACGCTAATTTGCAAAGTTGGAAATAAGTCAGAGTATTGGATAAAATTACTAATGGACAAAGTCAATTAACTGGCCGATTAGTCAAAAACCGGCCGGTTCATTCCATAATTTAAAAATATTTTTTCTGAATTTCAAGGCATTATCTATTCTTAATTTTAATAATTATCTCTGATTTCACAGATGGGATGTACCAAATTAGGGATAATTCATGTCTAATTATATAATTTAAGAATGCACTCTTTGCATCAAGGATAATACATAGATTATTTTCAAATTATCTAGATAAATTAATTCAATGAAATTATAAAATCTAAATAGTGGACTGGACATGCAACTGGACTGGATATACAATTGGACTAGACATGATTGGTCTAGACTAAATTAATTAAGTAAAAATTTACTAAGCCTAAACTCAATAGTGCACTCTAAATAATAATAAAGCTCACTAGTTATTTAATTAATAATAACTATAAAAATGGGATGTCGACAGAGACTCTCGGCGAGGCAGCTCGCACATGCGAGAGAACATCATTGAAAAACTACACATTTTTTTTAGGAAAACACATAAAAGGACTATAAGATTCTGAACATATTGAAAGACTATGACACGAATATTAGGTCACACCTTTAAAGGGCTTCTACTATCCTCCAAAAAGGAATCAGACCAACGTTATTCAAAATAAAATACAGCTATTGTTCGAAGCCGGAGCCAATAGTAACATCGATTGGTTGTCAAACAACAATTGTATCCTTGGAAGCTAGAGCCAACAATGCATCATTAAGTGGTTGGTCGTTCAAGGATACAAGATTTGGAACCGAAAAGCTCACTGCCTAAGAGCCGGAGCCAACAAAGTGTTCAAGCGGTTGGTCGCTTAGGCAAATGAGAATAACATGTCTAGAAGCAAGACCCAACAATGTGTAACTAAGCGATTCGTCGTCCAAACACACGAAAGATTGGATCCAAAAAACTCACTGCCTAAGAGTCGAAGACAACAACATGACACTAAGCGGTTAGTCGCTTAAGCAGATGAGAATGGTATGTCTAGAAACTGGAGCCAACAACGCGTCACTATGCAATTGGTCTCTAAACACACTAAAATTATATCTAACAGCCGGAGCCAACAACACGTTACTAAGAGGTTGGTCACTTATGCACACTGGGCTTATATCTAAGAACCAGAGCCAATAACGTGTCACTAAGTGGTTGATCACTTAGATATAAAAAAGGAGGCGATCGTAAGAGCCGAAAGCCAATAATGCATCCCTAGGTAGTTGGTCGCTTAGGAACACTGATGTATCTCCAAGAGCTAGAGCAAAAAATGCATCCTAAGCGCTTGAACGCATACAGAGATTTCGACAAAATCACTCAAAGTTTGAGCCAACAATACCATAAAGACAATTTGTCTTTGAGTGTCGAGTATATCCATATAATCGATACAAAGAAAGTATTGTTTCTAGCACCATGTGCAGGATCTTACACTGGCCTTACGCCGTACAAAAATCACTGAACTAAACAACAGATTCAAAATTGTGGATTGTTTAACAATTGGTGGATAGGATGACGAACATGTGCAGGCAAGCACACGAATGTTGGATAAATACCCTAGGCAGAATAAAATGTCATGCAAAATGTAAATAGGCAAACATAGAAATTTGTGGGTAAGTAATAGCGATACAAGCACACAAGGCACACATAAGCATACATGGATGCCAAATTTTTTTATAATATTTTTAGGGCTCGAAAACTGGCCAGTTGGTCAGAGTCTGGGAAAATTCTGAAATTTTGGGTCAACAACTTGCTTGTTAGACAACATGTTTTTGAAAATTTTTGAAATTTTGGCACGAAAACAGCCGCCTAATCAGTCACATTGGGAATTTTGAGAATTAAAGAGTCAAAAACCAGCTGGTTGTCAACTGTGTTGACCAACATAAATAAAAAGACCGGTCAGTTAAGCCACCCAGTTTTGTGCACCATTAGTTTTTCCAAACACTTTAAATCTAATCCAACTCTAATCTCTCATAAATTTCTTTCTCCTATGGCCTCTAGACCGTGCCATCTTACCCTTCTCACACTCCTAGCAAATAAATTGGTTCAATCTCCATTCAATTTCTCTTAATTTTGGGAGAATGGCTAAATACATTCTCACAAGAAGAGAGCATGAGGGAGGTCCTCAAATCAGGAAGATCTCTCGATTTTGGTTCATTCATTGCTAACTCCAGAGCAATGAGTGCACCTTAGCAAACATTTATTTTTTGCCGATAAGGTAAGATTGCCATGGTGCCTGTGGGCATTGGAGAGCACATAAGAGATTGGGAAATATAACTGGGGTACTCCCACTCTAGCATATCTATTCCATTTTATAGGTGCAATCTTGGGGGTAGTCCCTCAACTTCATGGGCTCCTGTGACATTTGGGAGGTATGTCCACACTTCCTAGATTATTTTCTATTTATTCTCGTGCATGCTCTAGAGATTTCTCCTCATGTGTGGCGAATGTTCACAGATCTGGGCCTTCATGGTCCTCGGTTCTCGTGCTCTTCGACTGGGGGAAAGGCACACTAGCGAGACTTCACTGCTAATGTACTGGTGAAATTTAAGGGATGAGAAGGCTCGGGTCTCTGAGATGGTGTACAAGGATAGCTTCAATAGGCTGACCCAACACCCGGTAAGTAATTCGCTAAGTTTTAAATTTTCTTTGTGCAAGCTTATTGAATTCTTACCATTTTTTGCTTTTATTTCAGGCTTCCCTATCTCGATGGAGAACGACCGAGAGGTATCCTGAGGAGCTAGCTCGTATCTGATGCCAATAACTAATAGTGGGACCTTCGTAAGAGGAGTTCTACATGGGAGACAGGGTGCTTTTCCAGCATCATTAGGATGTCGAGGTCCGTATAATGGCTGCCTCGTACCAAAAGATGTATCATATGGGGGAGCTAGATTAGAGCTTGAGGCTGAATCTTGTTAGGGGGATCGCAGTATCCTCCTTATGGTGGTCAAAACACCGTCGTACTTATGAGGCATTCTTGAGGGAAGACTTGGCTCCTCTTCTGACTTCGGAGTGGCTTTTTTGACTTTTGGCGACGGATTAATTCCGTCGCCAAAAGTGTTTCTTCTATCGACTTTTTAGCGACGGAATATTCCGTCGCCAAAACTCTTTTTTAGCTGTCGCTAAAAAAGTTATTCCGTCGCTAAATTCACAAAACATAAAATAAATTAAAATACGTAAAATATAATTAGCGACGGATATTCGTCGCTAAAACCTTTAGTGACGGATTTTGGGCTTTTAGCGACGGATTTTCTCGTCGCTAAAAGTTTTTTTCTTGTAGTGATCTAACTCCAGACTTCCCTCTTGAACCCCAACACCACCAAGCACAACCAAGGCACCAGCCCAACACCGCCAACCGCAGTCATGACACCACCCCCGACACCACCGTAACCCCACCAACGACCACAACAACGGTCACCACCACACAGACACTCACGCGCGCGCGCGCATGTACACACCCACACACCTACACGTGCATAAATCTGCACATACACCACCACAAGCACAGACTAGCACACACACGCACAAGCCCACGCGTGAACAGATTCTCGCATGTACACACACGGACAGATCTGTGAACACATGCACACCCATATTGATTAAATTTTAGATGCTGGGGGAAGAAGGTGACTAGGCAGGGGATCTGAAAATCTGGTTTTGTTTTGGTAAAAGTCAAATGGTAAGGGAAGAAGTTGGCTTTGAGTTTGGAATCAGTACATGGAATAATGTACAAAGGGCTATTGTAACAATTTAAAAGTACGGTATGCAAGACATAAGAAAAAAGGTATCAAAATACCGAGTGTTAGAATAGAACCATTATAATCTTTTCCATTCTGAGCTTAAATGTAGCATTTTTAAAGTCGATTGAGTTGACCGAGACTATCTTTTAACCTCAAGGGGTTTAGAGATATCCTAACAAAAACATGTGACTAGTTTAAAATAAAGGAATTAAAACTAAATGGGTCGAATCGTATTGAATCAAATTGAATAGAGCGGGCTGAATCAAATAAAATGGGATGGAGGAGGACAGGGCATGTTATTCAATGATTGCGCAAACGGAGATAAGGGGACTTGGATTAAGGCGAGGTGGGATGCCTCTATTACCATTTTCATACATAAGAATTGATGTGCTTATCAAAAGAGTTTAAAACAGATTTCTTACCAAAGTTACCCATAAAGAAATGAATATCTTCGTTGTTTCCTTGTAACATTAGTAGATTTAAATGTTCATAATGGTGTAATGAACACGAGGAGTCTTACAAGATAGAGAATTTATAAGATGGGTGTCAAGGTTTAATATCCTTTTTTTATTTTACCGATTACAACATATCATATTTATTACCATTATTCGAAAGTTTTTTCCCTTAGATTTGGCTATGGCTTTCGACAAAGGTTTGCCACATGAAAGTTCCTCTGCACAACATAAATCAAGAACTCTGTCGCCCATCTTAAATTTGAAGCACCATTGACGCCCCAAACATTTACTCTGGCTCTAATTTGTCATTTACTCTATACTCAAAAGGGTTTGACAACGGAACCCATAGAACACACTCGGACAAAGCTACGGAGCTGGCCAAAGTTATAAAGAGTCAAAGAGAACACAAAATCCGAACCCACTACCACCAAAAAAACCAAATTGAAAGCTTTCGGACTCGTTCTGAGCCCATGTTTGACACATGAACTTCACGTGAAGTCCACGTTTCAAGTGGCTAAAATTCAAAAGCGGCAGACAGAAACTCCAGGAAAATCCAATAATCCAGTGTGTGCAAAAACAAAGGACAAAAGGGTTGAAGGAAGGAGTGAAGTGTATGAGCCCGACATGAGCCGTCATTGGGTAGGGCAGGGTGCTTGTCAAAGCTTGCATACAAACTCTCAGGAGGCCGAGACACGTCCTCCTTCCCATGTGGAAGGAGTGTTTGTTTGGATTGTGTCTTCTTTGTCATTTAGTTGGTCATGGTCAAATGACTTTTTGTTAACATGAGATAAGAGTATATCTGTTCTTTTTTCTATTTTGTTAATGGGAACTCTCTGTAGTCCAATATACCCAAAAAAATACTAAATAAATTTGAAGTACAAGAACTTATAATCTCTGTGACTGGATCAATTGTGGACATTCAAACCTCCTGCTACAGTTTCATGGACATCGGGTAACATTTTGAAGCTTAGACAGCAAAGGCAACATTTCTGTACCTATCAGATTGGAAATGGCAGATCAACATAGTTGTGGTTGGATAGGTGGCTACCAGGTGGTCCATTAATTCATCAATTTGGACAAAGGATCATATATGATGCTGGAATGCTAAAGTTCCAGATATCATCACAGGTAACAACTAGACTAGATTGCAGCTAAAATCCCAGGCAATGCAACAAATGCATGACCTAATCAGTAATCAGTCATTACATAGGACAAATTATAATGATACAATAATTTGGGATTTACACTCTAGTGGGGAATTCACCATAAAATCAACATGGAATTGGCTGAGGTCTAAAGCACCTGAGGCTGAATGGTGGAAGATAATCTGGTTCACAGGGTACATACCAAAATGCTCTGTGATACTATGAATGCTATGCAAGGGAGGAATAAGAACAAAAGATAAACTTAAAGAATAGAAAACTGTTCAAGATGACAGATGTATTCTTTGTCAATCACAGAAGGAGACCATAGACCATTTGTTTGTGCAATGTGTCTATGCCAAAGAGGTCTAGGAATCTATCTTTACAACGCTTGGAAGAAGACTATCATTGGTGTCTTGGCAACATCTATTACAGTTCGCAATATTACACTATAGAGGGAAGAGTTTCAGGGCTAGACTCTTAAAGCTCTCACTTGCTGTCATAATTTATGGAATCTGGATGGAGAGAAACACAAGGATTTTTGCACAAAAATAGGCTACACCTCAAGGATGTGCTTGTGTTAAACAGCAATGGGTGAAGTATAGAGTGGGCAGCTCGAGTAAGATACCAAAAACAGAGAAGAATAAAGACATCTGTAATGCTTGGGGGATAAATGATGGAATTTTCATGTAAATAGTCAGAGAGATGTTAGGCTAAAACAGCAGTATTAGTTTTGTCTTTGTAAATTGCAAATACTTGTACATGTTATGAGCTTTATTGAAATAAAGGGACATTTAACCAAAAAAAATTGCATAAAGTAACTTTAATATTACTAGCCCAGTAACCCGAGCCAAACTCGGGTCGGTTTATAAAATACTGAATATCACA